>CM035425.1:102345367-102565367 GCA_020310875.1 Ceratopteris richardii | reverse complement strand
AAAATTCAATCACTTGCGATGAAAAAAATTCATGAATTGATTAACGTACTATCTTGGCAGTCCCTTCATAGTAACTAAAATCAAAGCAATGATAAACATGCATATGTATTATTGAGTTTGTGATATACTACATATGTGCTCCACAACACCCATGGAGATTGCAACTGTAGCACTGCTGGTTGTTACATCGATGGAGTGAATTAAAACCAGTAGTGTAGAACATGTGAGCATATTGCAATTCTTTCAAAGCGAATCTTCATTTATCTGAGGAGGGGCATAAGATAAATTTTATCCTTCCCTCTTTTGTATGCTCACTCGCAAAAAGAAAAAAAGAAAAAGAAAAGAACAAAAAATCATATGATCAACGTTTGCTGCACAGAAATGATGCTGAGGCAAGGAGTTCAATGGTGTTCTTGCTCATGCTGTTAAAAAATCTAGTCATGATCAATTAGTTTGCAATTGGAAAAGTATAGAGATAAAATGTTCAGAGTAAATTAAAGTGAACTTCTTAAATTTAACAATATTATGTTACTGATATTAGTTCACACACACACACACACACACACACACACACACACATATATATATATATATATATATATATATATATATATATATATATATATATATATATATATATATATATATATATATATATATATAAGATCAACGCTTGAAGCACAGAAATAATGCTGAGGCAAGGAGTTCAATAGTATTCTTTCTCACGCTATGAAAAAAACTAGTCAAGATCAATTAGTTTGCAATTGGAAAATTATAGTGATAAAATGTTCAGAGTAAATTAAAGTGGACTTCTTAGATTCAACAATGTTATATTATATTGATATATGTGATATGTGTGTGTGTGTATGTATGTATGTATGTGTGCATGCGTGCATGTATGTACATACGTATGTATGTATGTATGTGTGTGTGCATTTACGTATGTATGTATGTATGTATGTATGTATGTATGTATGTATGTATGTATGTATGTATGTATGTATGTGTGTTTGTGTATGTACGTACGTATGTATGTATGTATGTATGTATGTATGTATGTATGTATGTATGTATGTATGTATGTATGTATGTATGTATGTATGTATGTAAGTATGTATGTATGTATGTATGTACATGTGCATGTATGTATGTATGTATGTATGTATGTATGTATGTATGTATGTATGTATGTATGTATGTGTATGTGTATGTATGTATTTATGTAAAGAGGCAGAGGTGGACACAACTTCAACAATAACAATAGAAGCTATAATAGAAGGGACTACAACAATCATTCAGAAGATCAACCACATGAAGACTCATTGCTTGTTATGAATCTAAGCCACAAAGAAGGTAAAGAAGATGATCATTTGTTCTACATAGATTCAGGATGTTCGAATCATGTTGCAGGAAACATTGCTCTTCTATCTGACTTGGAAAGTCCAAAGCATAGACATGAAGTGCAAACAGGGGATGACACAAAGCACAATGTGGAGAAGATTGGTAATGTCAAAGCTTCCAATGGCAGGACAAACATTCTAAGTAAGGTTCTCTATGTACCCACTATCTCTAAAAACCTAATAAGTGTAGGCCAAATAGTTGAAAAAGGCTTGCAAGTTAGGTTCACCCAACATGGAGCTTTTGTGGAAGATCCATGTCAAGGCTTCAAGAAGATAGCCCGAGGTGAGAAGCATGGTAGGCTCTTTACTTTTGAGGTAGGAAAAAACCAGGAACATAGCCCTATTCAACTTTGGGTCTCAAACCCTAAGTGAGCTTGAAGTGTGGCATAAGAGACTTGCTCATGTGAATGAAAGAACCTTGAAGGATATATGCAGGGATCAAAGTGTTCTAGGACTGCCGAACATATCAAAGCAACACATGATCAGCACATACATACATGCACACATACATACATACATACTTACTTACATACATAAATACATACATATAGTGCTCTTCTTAATCTGCAAACATGATTTGGATGACTGGAACTTACAAACCCTTCAGGTTGTTCCATATAGACTGCATCTGATATATATCCATTTAGAAATGCATTCTTTATATCCAACTGACTTAACCTCCATCTTTTTTATGCTGCTATAGCAATCATTGTCCTTATAGTTGACATCTTTGCCACTGGACTGAATGTCTCATCATAATCTATGCCATGCATTTGAGCATAACCTTTGACCACCAATCTAGCTTTGTATCTGGCTATTCTTCCATCTGCAAGTTTCTTAACTTTGTAAACCCATCTATTTCCAATCACTTTCGTACCATTAGATTTTGGAACAAGTTCCCAAGACTTGTTCTCCTCAAGCGCATTGAACTCTTCCTTCATTTATTCTTCCCATTGTTTCTTACCTTTTGCTTCATTATAATTTTGAGGTTCTTCATCTTCCTTTACTAAGTAAGCATAGTTTTTCTGCATCAAATAAGAAGTATTATAGGAATACCTTGTTGGTTGTTTCCTTAATTTGTTTGACCTTCTTGGTTCATACTCTTCTTGTGTATCTGAATACACTTCTTCATCAAATCTCGGTCCATCTTCAGTTCTCATAGTTGATCCAATCCCAGATGTACTTTCCTGCATATAATCTTCATCTCCATTTACCTGCATATGTGATTTACCTTTGTCATTTCTTCTTACCTCTTCTTCAAATGTTTCATGATTATGCTCTTTATCTGCATACCAACTCTTGTCTTCATCAAATGTCACATCTCTGGAAACAATAAGCTATTTGGTTAAAGGACTCCATAGCCTATAACCCATCTGCTTTTCATCGTATCCAATGAACACATATTTTTCAGCTTTTGGTTCAATCTTATGTCTAAGTTGTGATGGTACATACACATAAGCAACTGATCCAAACACTTTACAATGATCAAGTGTTCGTTTCTTACACCACCAAGCTTCATAAGGGGTCATCTCATTTAAAGTTGTACATGATAATCTGTTTACAAGATATGTAGCTGTATTTACAACCTCAGCCCAAAGATAATTTGGACAATTCTTCTCCTTTAACATTGCTCTGGCAAACTCAACTAGAGTTTAGTTTCTCCTTTTTGCTACTCCATTTTGTTGCGGTGTATACCTATAAGCTATCTATCTTTTGATACCTGCATTCCAGAGATAATCATTGAATTCGTGAGAAAAATATTCTCCTCCTCCATCATACCTTAGCCTTTTGAGTTTTTGTCCTGTGAGTCTTTCAACATATGCATGAAAATGCTTGAAAGCTCCAAACACTTCCGATTTCTCTTTCCAAACATAAAGAGTTATCCATCTTGTCGCATCATCAACAACATAATACCTTGAACCATTGATTGATCCATCTTTTGTTGGTCCCCATACATCTGTATGTATGAGCTCTAGCAAACTATCATGTTTGTAACCTTTCTGCTGAAATGGTAGCCTGTGTGCCTTTCCCATTTGACAAGCTTCACATTTGTGAATCATATGTTGATTCTTCATATTTGGTAACCCTTTTACAGATTGATTTTCCACCATCGCTTTGATTCCTTTTTCATTAAAATGTCCTAACCTCTTATGCCAGAGTCTAATTCTATAAATAGTTCATCACCATGTGTGATCAAGGCTTGACCAACATTCCCTTGCACTTTAAGAGTAAAAATTCTACCTTCCTTCTTATCATAAACAATTTGATTGTATCAATTCTCTAGATCTTCAACAAATACTCCTTCATTTGTAAATCTGACTTGAAAACCTTTTGCTACTATCTGTCCCACACTGATCAGATTCTTTGGGATTGTTGGAACATACAAAACATTTGTTAGCAGGTCAACTCCATTCTTGCACTTTACTTTTCCAATTGACTGCACATTATGTTTTGTGTTATCAGCTATTTGTACTGTATGATTTGAAATACCTCCTTCCAATTCTGATAATAATTCTATATTACGTGAAAAATGATTTGAACAACCAGAGTCAATATAGAATACCTTGAGGTTTTCATTTTCTGACACACTTATTGAATTCATCATCAGTGTTGTATGATTGTCATTCTGTGTATCATTTGCATAGTTGTAGTAGGTAGTGTTGTAAGACTGATTTTGTCCCCAACTTCTTGCTCCACCTCTACCATATCCACATCTTTGGCTTTGTCTACCTCTTTGATGTCTTCTACCTCTGCCTCTGCTATTGTTGTTCTGATTCTAACTTGATCCTTGAGATTTATGCCAACAATCATGAGCCAAATGATTGCTTAATCCACAGATCCAACAATTCTTCTTGTTGTTATTTTGATTACCTCTTCCTTTTGTATTACCTCTGCTTTTACTTCTGACATTACCTCTTCCTCTTGCATAATTTGCTTGAGTAGTCATCTCTTCTTCATCCTTTTCTTTACCTTTATCACCTTTCTTCTTACTCTTTTCGTACATAGCAGAATTATGTCCTTTATCTCCATCTGTCTTCAAATCTTGCTCAAATGTTAGCATTAGTCCAAGCAACTGATTTAAATCTGGTATAAAATGATTTAATGAAAGTTTACTTGAGAGTACGAAAGGTTTCCACCTTTCATCTCCTCTTAATCCGGCAAGCAATTGTGCTATTAACCTGTGATCTTCAATATCCTCATCAATGGATCCAAGACTGTCTGCCAAGTCCTTCATCTTAGTGACATAATCACTAATGCTTTGACTTTTCTTTTTCTTAAACATTGTAAAATCTGACCATAAGCTAGCCTTCCTAGCTTTTGTAGTTTTTTGGAAATGATCTTCCAATGCACTCCATATATCTTCCACTTTTTCCAAACCTCTAATATGTGGTAACAAATGATCTGTAATGGTATTGTAGATATAAGCTCTTGCCGTTGCATCTTTCTTCTGCCACAGCTTCAAGGCTTCTAAATCTTCTTTCTTTGGTTGATTGTTGTCTCCAAAACTAGGCTTCTTTTCTTCTCCTATCACATATATCATTAGATCCTTACTCATAAGTAAGGCTTCCATACTCATTACCCATACGCGATAATTATCTCTATCCAATTTGTCAATAGAGATATGATCTGCCATGATCTTCTTGTTTCTGTTGCTGTCTGTGAGTATACCTTTAAAAGTTTTTACCTTTCATAAAACTTTACCCTTGAGAATGACTTCAGAACGCTTCTCTAATGCCGTTTGCTGTTGATCACCTCAGCTTTCACCTTTCCTATTAAGAATTCTTCAATTTCTCTTGTATCTACACTTTTGTTTACTCTTGAGGACCTTTCTGCTCTGATACCACTTGTTGGTGCAACGTAAACTACGAAATTTACCACGCCACAGGAACTAAGCTAGAGTGATATTAGAACACCTGTATAATCATCAGTAGCTTAGCAACCTTTCTGAAACTGAAAACTTCATTACTGTGTTTAGTGAAATTCAAAATTCACTTTACAAGAAATTTTTCCTTTCCTTCACGCTTCAATTTTGATGTGATTTACTTCAAACTTTACAATTATGTGCTTGCTTACTGTTAGATAATCTTTCTGACACTTAACTATACCAAAACTGTGTTCTAAACTCATCAGAATCTCACCGAAACTCCACCAGAACGTTATCCAAATGTCACCATAATCTCACCATGATTTTATTGGAATGTTACTGGAATCAATTGCAATTCTATTTGTAGTTACTTCAAATGATTTTAAATGAAGTAAGGAAGTGATACCTAATCTTCCTTCAGTGAATGAACTATATCTGAAGTTTGAGAAAAATCTTCATCAATTTTGGATACCTTTACTGTCAGACTCAGTACTATGCATAAATGTCCCGTTTCATAGAAATCTTTTCGTGAGTTTGTGGGTAAGACTAATAGCTTCAAAATGAGCTATCTTTCATGGAAAACTTTACACTATAATGTGAGATTGAACTTGTAGAAGTATAGTAAAAGTGTGCCTTGAGAAAACTGTAACTGTTAACTAACTTTCATAGTGAAATGAAAATACTTCAAAATCTTCACACAAGAAGAATATGCTCAAATTCTTCTACACAAACATGTGTTTTCTATTAGAGAAGATGTGTACAGAATGGCTTGGCCTCACTTTGCTCATAGCCATGGAAAACTCTCCTTTTTTGAGTAGTTATTCCTTACCATCTTTCTTACACATGAATACCCGACAATTCAGGTTCTACTATTCATCTCTATCTCACGCACTCTCCGTCCTACTCTATGCACTCTCTCTAAGCACACACTCAATCTATTCAAACACACTTATATACATCTTTGATTCGAGATTCAAAACTCGTAATTGTGGAAGTTTCTATGCACTATGTTAGAGGCGTGAATTTCTCCTTCTCTTCTAAATGCTTTGTTTCTGCTTCTCTTCATCTTTCTTTATCCTTCATACATATTCATGTCTTTATGTCTAACTAGTGAGTTAATCTTCAACAAACACTATAAGGCTAGGTAGTTGGATGGATATGATGAACCTATTCTCTTTGTATTTTTGGATTTTCTTGAAGATTCTAGCTGAAAAGAGCTTGTCATTCTGACATAATATTTGGTTGTATATCACCAAACACAAGAGTGACGTGTTTTATACATTCAAAAGGTTGAAGGCACAAATGAAACATGCCAAAGAATAAAAAATATAAGACTAGATGGTAGAGGAGAGTACCTCTTTAATGATTTTACCAAGTTCTTAGCTAGATGCATGTTAAATGAAATGAATGTACCATTTATGTATTGGGTCCATGCAACAAATAAAGCTTCTTACTTGATGAATAGGATGAACACATTAGCAGTTCATGATGCTACTCGAGATTAGGTCTATTATCAAAGGAAGACGAACTTACACCTAAGGAGTTTTGGATTTGTATTCTATATACATGTACCTCAAGAGGTGAGGGAAGGTAAGATGTATGCTAGGGCAGAGAAGTGCATCTTTATAGGCTACTCTACAGACAAAATGGGGTATAGATGTTACAACCCCATCACAAAGCACCTTCGAGTATTATGGGATGTGGTTTTTGATGAACCTAAGCCATATTATGAACCACCTTATGCATTGCGGGTTGAAGATATTGAGGACACAGAAAAAGTCTATGAAGAACAAACTCAAGTTAGCACAACTATGAGTGGCCCCTCCATTTTGTGTCCATCAAGGAGTCTATCACTCAAAGGAAAGGCGAAGGAAGGTGAACCAAGATCAGCATGCAACCACAACCAATATGATAAGGGTAATTTCGTAACGGACTTCCATTCTAGTGAGGATGAAGATGATTTTGAAGAGGTAGTGATTCCTAATGTGAAACAAAAGAGGTACTTGAAGAAGTATTCTACCATACCTAACGAGAGGAGGTTAGTGAGGTTTAAACACCATATTCAAAGCTTCACATATGATAGCTTCATTCCTAGGCATTATGCTTTTATGTCTTAGGTTGTAAAGGACAAGGAACCATGCACATATGAATAAGCATGTCAAGACAAGGTATGAATAAATGCTACGAGAGAAGAGATGGATTTTCCTCATGCATATCAGACATGGGACCTTGTACCTAAGCAAGATGAAATGAAAGTGGTCACAAATAGGTGGGTCCACAAATGGAACTCTAATGGATCCATAGCCATGTATAAAGCGCCATGTATAAAGCTAGACTTGTAGATAAGGGTTTTGCCCAAACACATGGGACAGATTCAACTTCTAAAAGATGGAAATTGTACCAATGAGACATTAAGAGTGGTTTTCTAAATGGTGATCTTGAAGAGACTACTTACATGTAACAAGCCATGGGATATGAGGACCCTAGAAACCCTAATTTTGTATGCAGACTCAAGAAAGCTCTATATGGACTCAAGCAAGCACCAAGAGAATGGAATCAAGGTCTTGTTGAGTACCTTATGAGATGTGGATATGCAATAAGTGATGTTGATAGTTTACTTTATGTAGAAATGATTGATGATAAGTCTCTCTACATATGCATAATTGTTGATGATTTAATCATAATATGTGATGATGATGTAGGTATCAGCGATATCTAGGCCGAATTGGGCAAGGAATTCAAAATTTAAGATCTTGGTGTCCTAGAATACTTCTTAGGCATTGAGATTGTATATTCCAAGCAGGGTAAATACTTACTTGACTTTTTATGCAGGTTTGGTATGAGTTGTTGTAAGCCATTGAGACAACCAATGGATTGCAATGTCAAGTTAAGGATAGATCAAGGTTGTAAGCTCAAGGATGAGCATGCATATAGAAGCTTGATTGGGCCTTTAAATTATGATACCATTACTAGAATTGAGCTATCTTATAGTCTTGGAGTGCTCTCACAATTCATGCATGCACCCACACCTGATCACTTTAATTCAGGTAGAAGGATTCTAAGGTACATCAAATGTACAATCAATGAAGGCCTCTATTATGCATATGATTGTGATTTGAAACTAAAAGGTTATGTAGATGATAATTGAGCTAGCTCCAAGGATGTAGAAGGAGTACCTCAAGATACATAATGATGCTTGGGAAGAGTTGTGTATCATGCATGTCAAAGAAACAAACCACAATTGCATTGTCTTCCACAATGGCACAATATAGGACTCATTTTTGCACGAATTTGGTGAATTATGGAAGAACTAAATGATCATTTAGCATGTATTTATAGGTTTCCTGAGGGTTCTTCTTCTAGAATCTTAGATCCATCTAGGTTTTTCCTTTCTATTTCCAAAAAATCATCTTTTTATTCTTTTCTATTTTCATAATATCTTCTTTTTGTTCTTTTCTATTTTCAAAAAATCCAATCTTTGCTTTCGATTTTGATTTTTCCCTTTTTATTTTATATTTTTATTATTTTTACTTATTTTTCTTCTACTTCTTTTTCTTTTTTATTAAAATTATATTCTTTTTTCATAGTTATATACAAAAGAATGTAACTAAACTAAGGGTTAGGATTAGGTTAAATTATGATTCCAAGGTTCTAATCCACGATTTTTATCAGGAAAAAAATTAGGTTTTGATTTTACTAGGGTTAATCCAATTAATCAATGGTTTTATATACATTATGGGATAGATCCTTAGGTTCTCAAAGGGTCCAAAGTAAGGTTTTAGTGGTTATGGTTTGGTTTTTAGTGTTTCAAGCTTGAGTTTTAGGGATTTTTGGGTTTCTCACGGTGAAATTGTACATGGTTTGTCAAGGGTTTTCAATGTACAAGGGGTTTCTGGTCTACTTTTGATCAAACTCATGGTGATTTTAATGGTTTCTCAAAGAAATACAATTATGGTTTGAGATTTTAAGGGATTAATGGCTTTATACAAGTAATTCTACAAGCCTAACATACAAATGAAATATTTTCTCATCACATAAGCAATCAAATCAATCAAATACTTGAACAATTTACAACTCTTTTCATCTTTCTACTTTCAGAACATGAATTCTTGGTCATATAAGCAAAGAAAATAAAATTCGAAAAAAAAGTCACATTATTCTTGAGGAATTTCATCCTGATATTTTCCCCCACAAAGCCTACACATGGTCTCAATGGGCCAAGCTTCAAAATCCAATAGAAATGTATCAAGATTTTTTTGAAAATATTTTTAGTTATTATGTTTTTCTTTTCAAATAATGAAACATGATATTTTTATGTATATGTAGGTCCCAAGGAGAAAAAAGATGATTTTAAAGTACAAAATTCATGATTGGAAAACCTGTTCAATCATCATACTACCTTTGAAAATAAGTCAAACTATGCCTATAGAAATTACTTAAACTTTCTAGTAATAGTCTTTCCTATTGACTTGTTTTGATGTTAGTCATCATTTCATATAATTGTTCTCATGTTTGGTTCCTATACACCTATCAGGAAATACAACTAGCTCCATTATTGCATAGCTCCACATCGTGTAGCTCGCATATAAATATTTAGAAGTGGTTTCAAGACCACATCTAAGTCGTGAAAAATAGTTTTTGTCTTTTTCTTTTATTTTTCTTTTTCATTTTTTCTCTTTCCTTTTTCTTTTTCTTTTTCTTTTCGCAACAACCATTATTGTATTTCTTTTTCAATTATTTCTTTTTTTTCACAACTTTTTTGTTAAAGGAGAAAGGCCTAACCCATAATCAGAGCTAAGGATCTAGAGACATGCACTGGAAGGAGTAAGGATTTCAGTTCCTAAGTGTTTTCAAAACTTCACACAACCTACTCATATAAAATAAGTACATCTTATTATTGTGAGCTTCAACTCAAAGTGTCCTATCTAGGTCCTGATGAGTGTGAACAAACTAGGACCAATGGCGCACTTTTTCCCTCTTTAGGAAGCTTTTTTCCCCTAGCTTGTATATATGCCTATTGCCCTAATGGCTCACTTATCTTTGTACATTATAGTGGTAATACATTCAATATTGTGTGTTGTGCTCCAAGCTTCTTCTTCTTCCTTGTGCTGTTCCCATGCTTCTGTGGACCTCAAACTCCAACAATTGTTATTAGAGTAGGTTGTCACTTCATCTAGGCATCGTTGACACCCCTTTGGTCATAGTCTCCGAGTTGCAAGAAATTTGATGTGCATACTCAAAGTGATTAGGAGATCAAAACAACTTCACTATGTCATGTCAAAATCACCATCTGAGCTCATTTTGGCCTCCAAGTGCACTACTGTAGTGTTTATGTAGGCTATTTTGTCTTTTTGTGGCAAAGATATATATACAAGTTTTGGTCCGCCAGTATAAGTGTCTTGAAGTCTACTACAGGTTTGGTGGAACTCAACAGGGTATTTTTGTTCAACTTTTTGAGATACAGTCAATTTTCTACATCACGGTATTTTTGTTAGTGGCCATGGCTGAAAGCAATGATGTATTTCGTATGTTGGCTATTGAGGATAAGTTGGATGGTACGAATTACCCATTACGGGCTATATGATGCATCATGTATTGGTCGCAAAAGGATTGTGGAATATTGTGCAAGGTGTTTAAAAACGTCCTATTACACCTACAAATACAAGTACTGAGGCTGATGCATGTGGCATCAAAGATGGTGATATTATGTAGATTCATGTTTGCATTGGAGTTTGTGATGCACCTACTATAGAGAAAATTCCTTGGGATGGTAGAGATGCTTAGGCACATGCATTGATAGCCTTGTCTGTCAAACATGCCATTATTCCTCATATTCCCTCTTGCAGAACAGCTAGGCAAGTAATGAAGCTCATGTGGCTTACCTGTGAAAATAGTTGGATATTGAGCACATGAATGAAGGTGATTCCATTGACAATTTTTTGACAAAGGTCAAAGATTTGAAGGAACACTTGAATTTTGCTAATGAAGCCTTGCGTGACAGTTCAACTTGTGCAGACTATTCTAAATGATCTTCCCAATTCATATATGAGTTTTGCTTCTACTCTTCACTTGATGATGAAAGGCAATGCAAATGCTGTAACATTTGAGGAGTTAGTCTCTATTCTATTGTAGGAAGATAAATCTAGGCTGAGTAGGTCCATTATGTGTGTCACAGATCAAGATTTCTTGGCTAGTTAGAAGGGCAAAGGTGAATGGAACTCTTCTACTAGTAAGTAGAAATCTGGTAATTCTACACAATCAAAGAAGGATGACAGAGATGACAAGAAAATAGAAAAGAAAAAATTGTTTTGCAAGTACTACAAAGCAAATGATCATGTCACAAAGAAATGTCCAAAACTGGTGCAAAAGAGAGAAAGAAAAAAGAGGCTAGAATGGTTGTTGCAGAGGCATCTACAACAAAAACTGAGTCTGCTCATTTAGTGTAGAATGAAGAATGGGTGTTTACTATTGTTTGTAGTTTTGACCCATCTTATCTTGAGCAGTGTATGTCTACATTAGAATCAGATGTTTGGTACTTTGATAGTAGGGCAACCAAACATATTACCTCATAGTGTAGTTTTTTCACTTCACTCAAGCCTGCCCCTTTAGGGAATACTGTCACATGCACCATCAACTCCTCTTATCCTGTTATGGTGTATGGTAAGATCATTCTGACTACTGCTGATGGTAGTTCTTTTAAATTGTTAGATGCTTTATTTGTGCCAGGGATCAAGAAGAATTTGTTATCAGTTTTAGCTTTAGCCAAGATTGGCTTGGTTGTGAAATTTTTTGATGACATATGTACTATTCATGATCTGTCAAATGGCAATGTCATTATTGCGTCTAGATTTTCATGTCATGGGTTTTATAAGATCATAGACAATGAAAGATTCGTGAATGATTTAGCATCTGCAGTACATCATTCTCAGGCTATGTTAGATGCAAAGCATTGACATGCATGCCTTGATCATCTAAATTTTGCTGGTTTGTGAAGCCTGTAGAAATCTGAAATGGTGTCCTCTCCGCCCAAACTTGAGGCAACCAATGAACATGTTTGTGAAGGTTGTACTTTGGGCAAAATGCAACGTTCATCATTCCCAAAGGATGGTTTAGTTTGAGCTAACAAAAAATTGTAGCTTGTTCACATTGATGTTTGTGTTCCTATGTAGACACCTTCTTTTGGGAAATATCTTTACTTCGTGAATTTCATCGATGATTTTTCTAGGCATGCATGGATATATCCATTCAAAGAAAAGTCTGAAGTGTTTATGTGCTTCAATTAGTTTTTGGTTTTGGCTGAAAATCTATCAATATGTAAAATGGGCACCCTCCATTTTGATAGAGGGTGGAAATATATGTCTTCTGACGTTAATGCATTTCTCATTGAATGTGGGATAAAATATCAATGTATAGTGTCATATACACCTCAATGGAATGGAGTTGCTAAATGGAAGAACATGTCACTCATGGAGATGGCGAGGTGTATGGTCAAGAGTCAGGCTTTACCACAGTTTCTGGCTTGAGGTTATCATGTTTGCAGCATATGTACTTAATAGGTGTCCCACTAAAGCATTGCAGTCTATCACTCCATATGAGGCTTGGCATGGTTTTGAGCCATATGTTTCTCACCCACATGTTTTTGATTGTCTCGCATATGCATTAGTGCCTGAACAACATCGCATGAAATTGGATGATAAAGTCGTGAAATGTATTTTTGTTGGGTACAGTTCTGAAAGCAAAGGCTATAGTCTCTATCATCCACAAGGTAAACATATTTTGGTTAGCCATGATGTTGTTTTTCTAGAAGACGTTATTCAACCATTACTTTCATGTACTGAGGAGACATCTACTAGCTCCAAAGACATCTACGATACTTTCTTGCCTGTTTTTATTGGTGGACAGTCTAGTGCCAGTCCTAATGATGCAACTTCTCAACCTTTACAGATTCATGTGATGATGCAAATCATTTCATTTCTGATGTAGATTTACATGATGCACGTGTTGATGAGAGAGATGATATTGAGGAGGCAAAAACTATGCCAAAATGGTTGGTGTAAACTTTGGGTGACAGCAAATAAGATTCACCTCTATCATATCATAGTTGTTCAGCCTTTCATAATTCCTTTTTTGCATCAGATTGCTATGTTATGGTTGCCTCTAGTCTCTCTAATCAGAATGGGCCTCTCTTGTTTGATGAAGCGCCAATTTTTGAAAATTGGATGATTGTTATGCAATTAGAATATGATGCTATCATGCAAAATGGTACCTAGTTTTTATGTGACTTGCCTCTCGGCAAGAAGGCCATTGGCACTAAGTGGGTATACAAGTTGAAGCATAAGCCTAATGGAACAGTTGATAGGTATAAGGCTAGGCTTGTTGCAAAGGGTTATGCACAGGAAAGAGGCATTGACCCTACATTTCTGAATGGTGACTTTCATGAAGAAGTGTATGCTTTTCAACCCCATGGCTTTGTGCAGACAAGGCATGAAAACCAGGTGTGTAGGTTAAAGAAGGCATTATATGGTTTAAAGCAAGCACCACATGCTTGGTATGAAAAGATACATGCCTATTTGATGGAACATGGTTTTGAGAATAGTCCAATTGAGAGCACCTTATATGATAAACATGCAAATGATGTGCTTCTGATCATTGTTGTGTATGTTGATAACATGCTCCTCACTAGTCCTCATAAGAAGCATATTGCTGATTTTAAGGCTGATATGCATGCCTCATTTGAGATGTCTAATTTGGGGCATTTGCATCATTATTTGGGCATTCATTTTATGCAAGTTGATGGTGGAATATCTTTGTGTCAAATGAAATATATCGACACATTATTGCATCATTTTGGCCTTGAAGATTGTAAACCTATTGCCACTCCTATGCAGACAAGTTTAGGATTAAGTCTTCATGATGTTGAAGATGCATTTGATGTTGTTCTCTATCAGTAGGTTGTTGGATGCTTGATTTACTTATGCATTACTTGGTGAGATATTGAGTTTTCTATCTCAAAGATGAGTAGATTTATGCATTGCCCATGTGTCAAACCATGGAAGGTAGTTAAGTGTATCTTTCACTACTTGAGTGGTACCTGACTACTTGGATTGTTTTATCCAAGGGGGGATCACCACTGCTAGATTTACATGCTTTTTCTAGCTCTGACTCGGTTGGTTGCTTTGACACTTGTGTATCCACTATTGGATTTTGCTTCATGCTTGGTAGATCATGTATATCTTGGTTTAGCAAGAAGACGCTTATTATGGACACTTCCAATTGTGAGGGTGAGTATAGGGCAGCTCTCATAAAGACTATTGAGTGTGTGTGGCTTAGATACCTTATGGCTGATTCGGGTGTTGGTTAGTCTTCTACCACCACCATCTTTACTGACAGTCAGAGTACATTAGCAATTGTGAGGAACCCTATGTTTCATGCTCGCACTAAGCACATTGGGGAGCATTATCATTATGTGAGGGAGAGGTTCTCTCTTGGAGAGATCAGCTTGGCGTATGTGCCCACGCAAGAGAATATTGCATACATTTTCATGAAGGCTCTGCTTAGGCGAAAGTTTGAAGCTTTCTGCAAATCTTTTGGTTTACTTCCTTTTGTGGATAGATTCCACATAGCTTGGCACTTCCTACAATCAAAGATCTTAAAGGAGTACCATCAAATTCTCAAAGCTCATATGTTCTGTTATTAAACATAGACATCACTACATATGGCCCAAACCATCTCTTTATTAGTTTCTTCCTAGCATCATACTGAGTATCGAATGTATTGTTGTACACTAGTACCCAATCATCTATATCGATCTTATTGTTGATATATTTAGGTAGTGATCTGTGTGAACACACTAGGACCGCCGGGGCACTCTTTTCCCTCTTTAGGAGGTTTTTTTCCCCCAGCTTGTATATACGCCTATTGCCCTAATGGGCTACTTATCTTTGTACATTCTCTAGTAATACATTCAGTATTGTGTGTTTGTGCTCCAAGCTTCTTCTTCTTCCTAGTGTTGTTCGCGTGCTTCCGTAGGTGTCTATCTCCAACAATTGGTATCAGAGTAGGTCGTCGCTTCATCTAGGGCGCCATCGACACTCCTCCGTTTGCAGTCTCAGACTCGCACGAATTTTGGTAAGCATACTCAGCGTGTTTGCGAGATCAAAACAACTTTGCTTTGTGGTGCCGAAATCGCAATCTGAGCTCGTTTCTGCCTCCGAATGCACTATCACAGTGCTTGTGCGGGCTATTTCATCTTTTTGTGCCAAAGGTATATACCAGTTTCTGTTCGTCAGTTTAAGCGTCTCGAAGTCTGCTACACGTCTAGTAGAACTCGCCTAGGCAAATCTGTTCAACTTTTTGAGATACAGTCGATTTTCTACATCAAGGTATTTTAGTCACCGGCCATGGCTGAAAGTAGTGATGTATTCCATATGTTGGCTGTTGAGAATAAGTTGGATGGTACCAACTACCCATTATGGGCTTATATGATGCGACATATATTGGTTGCAAAAGGACTGTGGAACATTGTGCATGGTTTTGAAAGACGTCATGTTACACCTGTAACAACATGTACTGCAAATACAGGTACTGGACCTGATGAAGATGGTGTCGAAGATGATATTCCGCAGATTCCTGTTCGTGTTGCTGTTTCTGTTGCCCTACTGCAAAGCAAATTCGTTGGGATGGCAAAGATGCTCAAGCACATGCATTGATAGCTTTGTCTATCAAACGTGCTATTATTCCTCACATTTGCTCTTGCAGAATAGCAAAGGATGCTTGGGATACACTTACCACTTTGTACCAGGCTAGGAATGAGGCTCGTGTTGCTTACCTCCGAAAACAGTTGGAGAGTGAGCACATGAATGAAGGTGATTCTATGGACAGTTTTCTCACAAAGATCAAAGACCTGAAGGAACAATTGATTTCTGCTGATGAGGTTATACCAGATAGCTCACTTGTGTAGACCGTTCTGAATGGTCTTCCTGATTCATATCAAAGTTTTGCCTCTACTCTTCGATTGATGATGAAGGGCAATCTAAACGCCTTGTCATTTGAGGAGTTAGTCTCTGTTCTGTTGCAGGAAGATCAGTCCAGACAGAACAGGTCCATTATGCGTGTTACAGATCAAGCTTTCCTGGCTAGTGAGAAGGGCAAAGGAAAATGGAGCTCTTCTACTAGTAAGCAGAAATCTGCAAATGCTGCACAATCGAAGAACTAGGATAAAGATGAGAAGAAATCAAAAAAGCAGAAATTGTTTTGCAAGTACTGTAAAGGAAATGATCATACCATAAAGAACTGTCCAAAACTGGTTGCAAAAGAGGCAAAGAAGAAAGAGGCTGGAATGGTTGTTGCAGAGGCCTCTACACCAAAAACAGAGTCTGCAAATCTTGTGCAGGAAGAAGAATGAGCGTTTACTACTGTCTGCAGTTTTGACCCATCTTCTCATGATCAGTGCATGTCTGCAGTAGACTGAGATCTTTGGTACTTTGACAGTGGGGCAACCAAACATATTACCTCGCAGCGCAACTTCTTCTCTCACTCGAGCCTGCCCCTACAGGGAATACTGTTACATGCACCAACAACTCCTCTTATCTTGTTATGGGAGTTGGTAAGATCATTTTGACTACTGCTGATGGTAGTTCTTTCACTTTGTCAGATGCTTTATTTGTGCCAAGGATCAAGAAGAATTTGTTATCAGTTTCTGCATTAGCCAAGATTGTCTTGGTTGTGAAATTTATTGACGACAGATGTACAGTTCATGATCTATCAAATGGCGATGTTATTATTGCTTTTGGCATTTTATGTCGTGGGCTGTATAAGCTCATAGACTATGAAAGATCTGTGAATGATTCGACATGTGCAATTCAAGGTTCTCAGGCTATGTCAGATGCAAAGCTTTGGCATGCACGCTTTGGTCATCTGAATTTTGCTAGTTTGCTACGCCTGTAGAAATTTGAAATGGTGTCCTCTTTGCCCAAACTTGAGGCACCTAGAGAACATGTTTGTGAGGGCTGTATTTTGGGCAAAATGCAGCGTTCATCCTTTCCAAAAGATGGTTCAGTTTGGGCTACAGAGAAATTGCAGCTTGTACATAGCGATGTCTCTGGTCCTATGCAGACACCCTCTTTTGGAAATTACCTTTATTTTGTGACTTTCATTGATGATTTTTCCAGGCATGCATGGGTATATCCACTCAAAGCAAAGTCCGAAGTGTTCATGTGCTTTAAACAGTTTTTGGTTTTGGCTGAAAATTTGTCAGCATGTAAAATGGGCACCCTCCAAACTGATCGAGGAGGGGAATATATGTCTTCTGATTTTAATGCATTTCTGGCTGAATGTGGGATAAAATACCAGTGTACAGTGTCGTATACACCTCATCAGAATGGAGCTGCTAAACAAAAGAACAGGTCACTCATGGAGATGGCAAGGTGCATGGTCAAGAGTCAGGCTTTACCACATAGTTTCTGGGTTGAGGCTGTCATGTGTGCAACATATGTACTGAACAGGTGTCCCACTAAAGCGCTGTAGTCTATCACTCCATATGAGGCTTGGCATGACCGTAAGCCATCTGTTGCTCATCTGCGTGTTTTTGGTTGTTTGGCATATGCACTAGTGCCTGAACAACATCGTAGAAAATTGGATGATAAAGTAGTAAAATGTATTTTGTTGGGTACAGTTCTGAAAGTAAAGGCTATCGTCTGTATCATCCACAGAACAAACGCATTTTGGTTAGCCGTGATGTTGTTTTTGTGGAAGATGCAATTCAGCCATTGCTTTCATGTACTAAGGAGACATTTGTGAGCTCCAAAGACATGTATGATACTTTGATGCCTCTTTTTACAGGTGGACAGTCTAGTGCTGGTCCTAATGAGGCAACTTCTCAGCCTTTGCAGGCTTCATATGATGATGCAGATCATTCCATTTTTGATGCAGATTTACATGATGCACTTGTTGATGAGAGAGCTGATATTGAGCAGACAAAAACTATGCCAAAATGGCTGGTGCAGACTTTGCGTGACAACAAATTAGATGCACCTTTGTCATATCGTACTCGTTCAGGCTCTCATGTGCCTCCTTTGCATCAGATTGCTATGCTATGGCTGCATCTAGTCTCTCTGATGAGAATGAGCTTGTTTCTTTTGATGAAGCACAAAATTCAGAAATTTGGATGGCTGCTATGCAATCTGAATATGATGCTACAATGAAGAATGGTACTTGGTCTTTATGTGACTTGCCTCCTGGCAAGAAGGCCATTGGCACTAAGTGGGTATACAAGCTGAAGCGTAAATCGGATGGTACAGTTGATAGGTATAAGGCTAGGCTTGTTGCAAAGGGTTATGCACAGGAAAGAGGCATTGATTTTGATGAGACCTTTGCACCCACATGTCGTATGACTACTGTTCGGAGCATCTGTGCACTTGCAGCCCATCATGGTTGGAATGTACATCAGTTGGACATTAAAACTGCATTTCTGAATGGTGATTTGTGTAAAGAAGTGTATGTTTTTCAGCCCCGTGGCTTTGTGCAGAAAGGGCATGAAAACCAGGTTTGCAGGTCAAAGAAGGCATTATATGGTTTAAAGCAAGCACCACGTGCTTGGTATAAGAAGATACATGCCTATCTAATTGCACATGGTTTTGAGAATAGTCCAACTGAAAGCACCTTATATGTTAAGCGTGCTAATGATGTGCTTCTGATCATTGTTGTCTATGTTGATGACATGCTGCTCACTGGTTCTATTGAGATGCATATTGCTGATTTTAAGGCTGATTTGCATGCCTCATTTGAGATGTTTGATTTGGGGCATTTGCATCACTATTTGGGCATTCAGTTTATGCACGTTGGTGGTGGAATGGCTTTGTGTCAAACGAAATATATTGACACATTATTGCAGCGTTTTGGCCTTGAAGACTATAAGCCTATTGCCATTCCTATGGAGACAGGTTTACGATTGAGTCTTCATGATGCTGGAGATGCATTTGATGCTGTTCTCTATCAACAAGCTGTTGGATGCTTGATTTACTTATGCATTACTCGACCAGATATTCAGTTTGTTGTCTCACAGATGAGCAGGTTTATGCATTGCCCAGGAGTCACGCATTGGAAGGCGGTTAAGTGCATCTTTCACTACTTGAGTGGTACTCGGCTACTTGGGTTGTTTTATCCCAAGGGGGGATCACTACCACCAGATCTGTATGCTTTTTCTGACTCAAATTGGGCTGGTTGCTATGACACTCGTGTGTCCACCAGTGGTTTTTGCTTCATGCTTGGTAGCTCATGTATATCTTGGTTGAGCAAGAAGCAGCCTACTGTGGCCACTTCTAGTTGTGAGGTTGAGTATAGGGCAACTTTCACAGTGACTGTTGAGTGTGTGTGGCTCAGACACCTTATGGCTGATTTGGGTGTTGGCCAGTCTTCTGCCACCACCATCTTCACTGACAATCAGAGCGCATTGGCAGTTGTGAGGAACCCTGTGTTCCATGCTTGCACTAAGCACATTGAGGTGCATTATCACTATGTCAGGGAGAGGTTCTCTACTAGGGAGATCAGCTTGGCATATGTGCCCACGCAGGAGAACATTGCAGACCTTTTCACGAAGGCTCTACCTAGGGAGGAGTTTGAAGCTTTCCGCAAAGCTTTGGGCTTACTTCCTTTTGTGGAGTGATTTCCACATAGCTTGGCACTTCCTTATACATGAGTGCCAGCTCCTTGTTCACCGCATCACTCCCAAGGGGGATTTGTTGATATATTTAGGTAGTGATGTGTCTGAACACACTAGGACCGTCGGGGCACTTTTTTCCCTCTTTAGGAGGTTTTTTCCCCCAGCTTGTATATACGCCTATTGCCCTAATGGGCTACTTATCTTTGTACATTCTCTAGTAATACATTCAGTATTGTGTGTTTGTGCTCCAAGCTTCTTCTTCTTCCTAGTGCTATTCGCGTGCTTCCGCAAGTGTCTATCTCCAACACTTATGTGGAATAAGCTGATGCTTTTTGTCAAAATAAATCTTATTTTTCAATCTTGACTCCTTTATCTTTTGAACCCTAACAACTCCTCTTATCCTATAATGGGAGTTGGTTAGATAATTTAAACTACTACTGATGGTAGTGTTGGGTGTGTGTAGAAGTGCGAGAGACACACAAGAAGCACACACAAGGAGCACAAACGCAGCAAGACACACAGAGAAGACGATGGCTGGAATAGCTCTCTCTATTGATTGATGAACTGAACTGAAGTAAGAGCTGAATAATATCCCTAAGTACAAAGTACCACCACATATGAGAGTATCAAGTATGTGGTAACATGTGGAAAAAACCTCTAGCCAGCACTAGAGTAAAAAGTGCCCATGTATAGGGAAAAGGTTCACATCAAAGCTACTCGAGGAACACATAAGTGTAACAAACCCCCCTGGAGCGAATGATGTGAACACATACAGGGAGTGACAGATCAGCCCCCACAAGGTAACAAGCCTAAAGCTTTGCGAAAAGCTTCAAACTTTTCCCGTGGAAGAGCTTTGGTGAATATGTTTGCCACATTATCTTGTGTAGGCACATATACCAAATCAATATCTCCTGCATGAAGGCGTTCACTCACATAGTGATAATGCACCTCAATATGTTTGGTCCATGCATGAAACACTGGGTTTCGTGCAACAGCCAAAGCACTCTGACTATCTGTGAGAATATGCGTAACAACATCAATCTCCATGCAAAGATCCATCAATAGGCATCTCAGCCATATACACTCCACTATAGCTGTGAAAACTGCCCTGTACTCAGCTTCACAGCTCGATGTCGCCACTATAGGTTGCTTCTTACTCAACCAAGATATGCATGAGTCTCCAAGGAAAAAGCAATTACCACTAGTGGACACGTGAGTATCATAACAACCAACCCAATCACTATCTGTAAAAGCATGCAAGCATGGCTGAACATCTCTGCCTTAAAAGAGACCTAAGCTCAAAGTGCCTCGGAGATATCTAAACACATGTTTCACCGCCTGCCAATGCTTAGTGCCAGGGCTATGCATGAATCGACTCAATTGAGAAACTGCATACTGTATATCCGGCCTTGTGTTGCATGCATATATAAGACATCCCACAGCCTGCTGATAAAGGGAAGTGTCAAATGCATCACTGGAATCCTCAACTGAGAACATGAATCCTGTCTCAACTGGTGTGGAAATTGGCTTACAATCCTCAAAGTCAAAACGCTCAAGTAGTTTTTCAACATACTTTGCTTGATGCATAACAATCCCCCCCTCAACGGATACAAACTGGATGCCAAGATAGTATCTCAAAAGACCAAGATAAGTGACATCAAAAGTATGCTGCAAATCAGCCATAAGAATGTCAAGTTTTGCATCACATGACCCAGTCAAGAGTATGTCATCGACATAAAGAACAAGCACTATAAGATCAGCCCCATTTTTGCGTACATAGAGTGTGCTTTCAATCGGACTACATGTGAAGCCAAGAGCAATCAAGTGCTTATGTATTTTGTCATACCATGCACGTGGAGCTTGCTTGAGACCATACAAGGCTTTATGCAAGCGACAAACCATATGCTCTTTCCCTTTCATAGCAAATCCAGGAGGTTGCTTCATATAAACCTCTTCTTGCAAATCACCATTCAAGAAGGCTGTTTTTAATTTCTTTGCCTTGTCATCAAGTTTGTGACGTTGTTGTGATGGCACAAGAGCATATGCCAAACAACCAAACACACGCATATGACTAACCATAGGCTTATGGCCATTCCAAGACTCATAAGGAGTGATGACTCTCAATGCTTTTGTAGGGCAGCGATTCAACACATAGTTTGCACACATGACCACTTCCATCCAAAACTTATGAGGAAGATGCTTTCCTTTAACCATACATCGTGCCATTTCAAGTAGAGTTCTATTTTTACGCTCGGCAACACCATTTTGTTGAGGTGTATATGGCACCGTACATTGGTGTGAAATACCTCTTTCATGAAGAAAAGCATTAAACTCATGTGACATATACTCACCACCATGATCCGTGCATAGAGTCAAAAGCTTTTGTGAAGAAAAATTTTCAGCCATAGCTAAAAATGCTTTGAAGCAAGAAAATACCTCATTCTTTGCTTTCATAGGATACACCCATGTATTGCGAGTAGCATCGTCAATGAAGGTAACAAAATATACATGCTTCCCAAAAGATGGAGTCTTGACCGGACCACATACATCACTATGAACAAGTTGTAATTTTCTTGTAGAGTGTGTATGACTATCTTTTGGAAAAGAAGCACGATGCATTTTTCCAAGAATGCAACCTTCACATGCATGCTTTTCAATGGACTCAAGTGTAGGCAAGCCGATAACCATGTCCTTCTTTTGCAAGTAGAGCAAACTATTGAAGTTTAAATGACCAAAACGAGCATGCGAAAGCTCCATTTCAGCCATGGAAGAAGTATGAGCAACTAAGGCATTTGAGGCAGCCCTCTTGTATGTATCCATGCGATACAAACCATTACATAATGTATCCGACATCACGATAACATCGCCATTGCTGAAATCATCAACCATACACTTATCATCAACAATGTGTACATGAAGTCCAACTTTGGCAATCAAGGGAACTAAAATTAAGTTCTTCTTGATACCAGGCACATACAATGCATTTTTCAAGAGAATCACACCTCCATTTGCAACCGTAAGCTCAATTTCTCCTACTCCAATGATAGGATAAGAGGCATTGTTTGCACACACCACATGTCCTCCTTTAGGTGCATCTTTCAAAGAGGCAAAAAATCTTTTGCATGATGTTATGTGCTTTGAAGCACCACTATCAAAGAACCAATCCGAATCAGCCTCACTCACAACCATACATTTAGAATGTAAAGAAGCATCATAATGACATGTAACAACACATGCCCAAAAATCTTAACCCATGTTAGCTTCATCATTCTTTGCATTTGCTGAATTTTCAACAATAGACATGCCGGATTTCTTCTTCTTTTCATTGCACTTTGCAAGCTTTCTACACTCATCAATAGTATGACCAGCCTTACGACAATATTTGCATCTCTTCTCCTTTTGCAAATCACCATCATTAGAGGAATGAGTGGAAGAGGACGCTTGAGGCTTTGGTTTTGATGAACCCAAAGCCATACTTGCTTTTCCCCTTTTGTGAGATAGCAAGTGCTTGCGTTCCCTCAATCAAACCACTCCTATTCACTCTAGATTGCTCTTCTTGCAAAAGAAGAGACACAACCTCATCAAATGCATACATATTAGGATTTCCTTTTGCAACCAAACGAAGTGTAGTAGCAAAGCTTTGAAAAGATTCTGGTAATCCTTTCAACAATGTAGAAATGAGTGATGCATCCGGAATGATCTCATCTATGTTTTCCAATTGCTCTTTCAAGTCCTTGATGCGTGTCACATACACATTCACTAACTCATTTTCAGCCATACATACATCCTCAAGTCGCTTCCTCAAGTATGCAACACGTGCTTCATTACGCATGGCATACAAAGAAAAAAGAGTGTCCCATGCCTGTCGTGATGTAGAACATGACCGAATGTGTGGAACTATATGAAGCTTCACTGAAAGCGCAATCAAAGCATGAGCTTGAGCATCTTTTCCATCCCATCTAAGCTGCTCCTGTGTAGGTGGAAAAGGAGAAACCACTGTACTCGAAGAAGAAGCTCCATCTGTGACAATAGACTGTGAAGTAGAAAGACCTGCCGGCTTCGATCTACATCTGCCACTATGTTCCAAAGTTGTTTTGCAACAAGAACATGCTTCATCATGTAAGACCACATCGGATAGTTGGTCCCATCAAGCTTATCTTGAGATTGAAGCATGCCAAACAAGTCATTGCTGCCCGCCATTTCACTAAGGAACAAGAATGTGATAAAATCTTCACTTCGATGAAAGCTGAAATGAGTGCTGAAATTTCAGCTCACAAATCGTCACTCTGATGGCGATTCTGACTACACGAATGGCTTCAAACTGGGGGTAAAACTCTAGCGCACCTGGTGGAAATGTTTTCGGACTGTTGAAATTCACACTTCTATGCTCCGAAGTCAATTTGCACTGTTAAAGTGCACGCGCGCCGTGACGCGAAAAACCGAAACCTGAGAAGAAGCTGAAACTACTCTGATACCACTATTCGGTGTGTGTAGAAGTGCGAGAGACACACAAGAAGCACACACAAGGAGCACAAACGCAGCAAGACACACATAGAAGATGATGGCTGGAATAGCTCTCTCTATTGATCAATGAACTAAACTAAAGTAAGAGCTGAATAATATCCCTAAGTACAAAGTACCACCACATATGAGAGTATCAAGTATGTGGTAACATGGGGAAAAAACCTCTAGCTAGCACTAGAGTAAAAAGTGCCCATGTATAGTAGAAAAGGTTCACATCAAAGCTACTCGAGGAACACATAATGTAACAGGTAGTTCTTTCACATTGCCAGATGCTTTTTATGTGTCAAAGGTCAAGAAGAATGATTCAGCATGTGCATTTCAAGATCCTTAGGCTATCTTAGACGGAAAGCTTTGGCATGCACACTTTGTTCATTTGAATTATGCTATTTTGGTATGCTTGAAGAAATAAAAAATGGTGTCCTCTTTACCCGAAATTGGGGCCCCTTGTAAACATGTCTATGAAAGTTGTATTTTGGGAAGATTGTGTCACTCTTCCATCCCTAAAGATGGTTTAATTTGAACTACTTGTAAATCATAACTTGTTCATAGTAATGTATATGGTCTTATGCAGACAGCTTCTTTTGGTAACTACCTTTATCTCGTGAATTTCATTAATGACTTCTCCAATCATGCATGGTTTTACCCATTGAAAGAAAAGTTCAAAGTGTTTATGTGCTTCAAATTGTTTATCATGTATGGGGCAAAATCAGTGTATAATGTTGTTACACCTCAGAAAATGGATTTTTTGAAAGAAAGAATGGGTCTCTCATGGAGATGGTGAAGTGTATGGTAAAAAGTCAATCTTTGCCACATAGCTTTTAGTTTTAGGCTATTATGTGTGCAACATATGTACTTAACAGGTGTCCCACCAAAGGAGTGCAATCTATCACTCCATATGAGGGTTGGCATGGTTGCAAGCTAGTTTTTGCTCATATGCATGTCTTTGGTTGTCTAGCATATGCATTAGCGCATGAACAACAACACAAGAAATTGGATGATAAAGTAGTGACATGTATTTTTGTTGGATACAATTCTAAACACAAAGGCTATCATCTATATCATCCACAAGCTAAATGCACTTTGTTTAGACATGATGTTTTCCTATGGAAGATGTAATTCAACTACTACTTTCATGTAGTAAGGAGACTTCAGTTCGCTCTAGAGATGTGCTTGACACATTTTTTGTCTCTTTTTACAGGTGGATAGACAAGTGTTGGTCCAAATGAGGTGATTTCTTAGCCTTTACAAGTTCCACATGATGATGTAGATTATTCTATTTCTGATGGAGATTTAAATGATGCACTTTTTTATGAGAAGACAAATATAGAGAAGGGAAAAGCTATGTCTAAATGGTGGGTGTAAACTTTGAGAGATAGTTAACTAGATGCACCTATGTCATATCCTACTCATTTCGGCACATACTACTTCCTTCGCATCAATTTGTATGCAATGGTTTCCTCTAGCCTTGATGATGAGAATGAGCCTATTTCTTTTGATGGAACACAACATTTAGAAAATTGAATGGTTGTTGTGCAATCAGAATATGATGCTATTAAGAAGAATGGTACTTTGTCTTTATGTGATTTGCCTCCAAGCAAAAAGGCCATTCGCACTAAATGTTCAAAGCATTTGGCTTACTTCCTTTTGTGGATTGATCTCTTTCCACATAGCTTGGCACTTGCTTATACATGTGTGCTAGTTTCTTCTTCACCACATCACTCCAAGGGGGGATTTATTGATATATTTTGGTAATGATGTGTGTGAACGCACTTTAGACTCTCAAGGCACTTTTTTCCCTCTTTAGGAGGTTGTTTTCCCCTGGCTTGTATATATGCATATAACCCTGGTGGGTTAGTTATCTTTGGACATTAATTTTGTAATTCATTCAGTGTTGTGTTGTGCTCCAAGCTTCTTCTTCTTCTTCTTCCTTGTGTTGTTCAAATGCTTCTATAAACCTCAAACTCTAACACAAAAATCAAATTAAAACTGTTTGATGGCCATTTATAGTGCCCCTTCAAACTATTTGAACGAATTGTGCACTTGAATTATGGAGTAAAGTTTGAGCATACACTTTCTAGGGATATTGCTCCTCTACAATGGGATATGTTTCATCAAAGATGAAGAGAGGAACTCTATTTAGTGTGCATTCATAGGATTCTTCTTGGATGCAAGAAGACACCAAATTGTGGGTTTGTAAGGCATCCATTAGAGAATACACAAAGGATTTGAAGGTATACACAAGCCCATGTCTAGAAAAATTGAGGATCCAACTTACATGCCTTGAACACTATGGTTACATGTGATTGTAACGAAGTAAACTATTAGGACCACCACCTCGTAGATAGATGACTCTCTTCCAAACTTTATGGCTTTATATATAGCTACCCAAATTAACAAAGACCACAAATATAAATTGAGTCCCAGTGCATGTGTGATCCACTCCTTTCGAGTTCATTAGTGGTAGGTGAACTCGCCACTTGATTTAAGTCTTTGTCAATTCAAGTTAACTCATGTTAACTCAAACTAGAAGGCTCTATGAATCTTTGGGGACATTCTCTCCCCATGCTTCCATGGAGGTTGAACCCAAGAGCTCCTCCTTCGCATACTTGAAACTTAACTCTTGAGAATATGAGAGTGCATCTCCATTTTGTATCTAGGAGACACTCCATTTCCATTTCATTTCCTTTTTATATTGTATTTCATTGTATTGGGGTACCTTGTCATTTGCTTTTACTAGCCTCCTTCAAGGGGAATTATCCCACATAAGATATACTTTCGAGATCCCTGTCCAACTCTATATAAGGAGGCCGTCTCCCCTACTTTGTACTTAGTTAGAAACTTGACGAGCCTACTCCATGCTCTTGGCAAACACATTTCTCATCCATGTAATTTTACCCATTTCTTGTTCTACTCACTTTTGAGTCTCACACACTCTTTCATTTATTGAGAATATGAGAGTGCATCTCCATTTTGTATCTTGGAGTCACTCTATTTCCATTTCATTTCCATCAAATTTCCATTTTATATTATATCCTTTGTATTTGGGTACCTTTCCATTTGCTTGTACCATTGTATTCATTCTCCTTTGAGGGGAATTATCCCACATGAGATGTACTTTGGAGAGCCCCTCCCAAATCTATATAAGGAGGGCCTCTCCCCCCATTTGTACTTGGTTAGAAGCTTGAGAATCCTACTCCATGCTCTTGGAAATCTCATTTCTAGTCCATGTGAGTTTACCCATTTCTTGGTCTACTCACATTGAGTCTCTCAAACTCTTTCTTTTGTAATTACACTCTTCTTTTCGTTTTGCTTCTGCGCTTGTATTCTCTACATGGTATCAAAGTGCTAGGTGGTCTTGGTGGTGCATTTGGTGGTTATTTTGGTGATGCTGGTGCTTGAGTTTGATAGCTTTTCTTTCTTGTCATTGAGAGAAGCTTTTGCCCTTAGTTTTATGCTCTTTGGGGCCTCTTTTTGCCCATTTGCCCACCCTCCCACCCTTCTTTCATCCATTATTTTCCCACTCTTTACCCCTTTTTCTCCACCCTCCCACCCTCTTTGCGAATCGAGTGTGATATTTTTTTTTTTGTTTTGAAGCACATTTATGCAAAGTTGATAGTGGTTCTCCTTGCGGATAGTTTTTATAAACACTTTTTTTGTGAAGTTTTTTTTGGGTTCATCTCCATCATAAAGTGCTCATAAGCACCAGTTTTTTCTTCAAAAGTCTGCATGAGTGGGCTCTATTAATTCACTCTCTTGTAGTCATTTCTAAACTAAACCACATCCAACACCAAAATTTCCAATCCTTGATCTGTTTCTCATTGTTTTCCATATGTGTGCACCTCTTGAGACTCTATGTAGTTTGTGCAATTTTGGAGCAAGATTGTAGATGAGAAAGAAAGTTAATTGCATCGTGATGTAGCAAGTTGAGAAGTTGTGAAAATGTGGTACCACTACATGCATCTTCCATATGCAAGGTGACAACCATCATCCATAATAGCATACTGTCTTATCACAGTGGCACATACTTTAGTCATAGGTGTTTTTTTGTCATTCCAATTTTATTTCACCTACTACAATTTCTGATATTAAAAGCAAAGTCTTTCTACAAAAGTCACCAACTTTTACTTTCATGCGTGCTGTTAGAAGCCAGCCTCATGTAACCACTCTTTTTGACATAATAAAAAATTCTTATAAATACATGCACTCTATGGAATAGCAAAAGAGAATGCATGCGGGGAGATTGCACCCAATATCGGGTTCTGTTTCGTCTCTTGGCATGTCTATTTTTTGTGTTTTCTACATCCA
This sequence comes from Ceratopteris richardii, assembly GCA_020310875.1. Taxonomy (NCBI): domain Eukaryota; kingdom Viridiplantae; phylum Streptophyta; class Polypodiopsida; order Polypodiales; family Pteridaceae; genus Ceratopteris; species Ceratopteris richardii. Next base: position 102,536,614 of record CM035425.1, on the reverse strand, counting down.
TAACCTATGTGTGCATGTGAGCAAGATCCTGATGACAGTGGTATCAGAGCCTTTCATGCATCACTACAGAGGGATCTATTTCTATTCGCTTTGGTGATTGTTCTCTATTTCGGTCTTCTCTATTCATGATCCGATTCTGATTATGATTTCTGTTTTCGATTTGGATTCCAATTTCTATTTTCGTTTCTGTTTCCGTTTCCAATTCTAATACTGGTTTCCATTTCTGATTCTGGTTTGGGTTGCTATTTTTGTTTCAGTTTCAGTTTTAGTTCCAAAACTTGAACCTAGGTTTACTCCTTTGGCATACTCCAATGCATCGAGTAAGGCATATAACTTAGGCATAAGTAACGCATTACTTTGGCATCTTTGGCACTCAAGGCTCCCTTGGTGACTATTGGCAACCGTTGGCTACACGTGGACTATTTTTAATTTATGAGTGGGAATAAGGAGCTTTATATTCACCAAGGTGGGAGGATTTGAACCCACAACCTCACTCACACAAGGGAAGTTTTTTACCACTACACTATCTATTTTTGTTGTCACTCTAGTTATCTTTTCTTATATTTAACAAAACTTTCATCTATTTCTTACTTTTTCAATTCCGAAGACCCTTCCTTTTACATTTCAACTCAAACAATCTCTAAAATTATTTTTACATATCTAGCAAGAGAGTTTTGTTCTCTACATCCTCATGGACCCTATGAACAAGATGGAGGATTTTGGTGAGTCACCTCTACCCGAGGTAATGCTCGAGCAACAACTTGAGCTCCTACGGCATGAACCATGAGGTGCTCAGAACGAGATCTGACAATGCATTGAAATACTTTAGAAGCTGCAAACTGATGAAGATAACCTTACGGGGGTGGTCAAACCTATTGTCTCTGCCTAATCAAATGGCATGCATTCTAGGATTGTTGTTAAGAATTACTAGTTTTTACGGTTTGATAGCCGTAAGGATGGACCTTTAATCCTTTCATGGCTTTCATAGTTTGATAATTTTTATACTGATGAAACATATGCTGAAAGTGAAAAAGCCATATTTTCCACTAACTATTTAGTAGGAAAATCTCAACTCTGGTGGAATGTCCTGCGACACAGTACAGAGTGTCCATTAATGTAGAAGGCTTTCCAAGATAAAGTGAAGGATTCTTTTCTTCCTCCTCAATACCATTTACATGTTCGACATGCATGGATGAACCTTACATGGAAGGAGGGTGATATGATTACTACCTACACGGAGCGGTTCTAGCAAAATTTACTATTGGTTTGAATGCTTGAAGATGTACTAGAGGATAGCTTGCAGCAGAAATACAAAGATGGTTTGGATGTGGGAATCCAAGCTAAGCTTTACACCCTAAGACCTACAACCCTCAATGAGGCTATATCTTTTGCCTATGATGCAAAGAAAGAATTCCAATCGATAACCAAGTCACTCCGTCTACAACAACCATGTCAATGACAACTTTTCATTAAACCAAATCTTCCCATGAAACGTAATTTTAATATCCCATCTTACCCTAGCACCACAATCCAATTACTCAGTTGCACTTGTTGCTTCATCTCTCCAACCTACCAAACCACCTACCCTACAAACTTAAGTCATGGATGCCCAACAGAAGCAACCATGAATCACCTGTTGGAATTGTGGTAAACCTAGACATACAAAAATGAAGTGTTGATTGCAACCTCTTAACATGAAACCAGCTACAACTCAATTACATAACATGGCCCATGATGAAGAATTGCTCCTCTTTGGACAGAGGAATCATTGGAGAAGGACTTAAGTACCTTGGGTAATGATATCTCTCTTCATTCTCTACTTTGCATGCAGGGTACTATAAATAACAAACTTGTTAAAATTTTACATGACGATGGTAGTTCACATGACTTCATTTCATATTTGTTAGTACAAGAACTTAAATTAAAAAACTTTTCTTCCTTGTATAAAGTAAAAGCTGCATTTCAAGGTAATCATTATAATGTAACAAGAGAAGTGCAAGATCTTACAATTAGCATAGGCCCATATGTTGATTCACAAACATTTTTAATTGCACCTTTACAATCTTACAATGTTATACTAGGTATGCCTTTTTGCCATCATTATAACCCACACATTGACTACCATACACATACCTTTAACTTTGAATTTAAAGGTCAAATCATTACTTTGTCTGCACGGCATGATTTCCAACCATTTCCATTAATTGTCATACTCAAGTAAAACATGCACTTAGGAAAGGATTCAATTCATGCATTGTTTTTGTCAATGTCATCAATGATTATACTCACACACTTTGTGATCGAGGATCCTTTGACCATAGCATAGACTTAGTCCCTGGTAGTTCTCCTCCTCATAAAGCACCTAATAGACATAGCCCAGTACACCAAAAGGAAATAGAAAACCAAGTAAAAGACCTACTAAAGAAAGGACTTATAAGGCCTAATTCTTCCCCATTTGGCGCACCAATTCTCTTAGTAGAGAAGAAGAATAAAAATTATCGAATGTGCATTAATTATAGAGCCCTTAACAAGATCCCAATAAAGAATAGATACCCTATTCCTCAAATAGATGATCTTTTAGATAAATTACGAGGAGCTCGTGTCTTTAGTAAAATTGATCTAAAATCGGGATACCGTCAAATTCATATGATGCAAAGTGATATTTTTAAGACTGCATTTAGAACTCAAACTGGCCATTATGAATTTATGGTAATGCCCTTTGGGTTACTAATGCCCCTGATACATTTGCACAAATGATTAACAACATTTTTCTTGATTACCAAGCTTTTGTTCTTGTATTTTTCGACGATATACTTGTTTATAGTAAGAATGATAGTGAACATGAGAAGGATCTTAAAATAGTTTTTCATTTACTACGAGAGAACACACTTTATGCTAATCCTAAAAAGAGTTACTTCTTTCAACATAAGCTAGAATATCTAGGACATATTATTTCAAGTGAAGGTGTGCATGTGGATCCAAAAAAGATTAAAGTTATAGTAGAATGGCCTACACCACAATCATTCAATGATGTTCGTTCTTTTATTGGATTGGGTAGTTTCTATAGGAAGTTTGTCCAAAATTTTTCTTATTTAGCATTGCCTCTTACCCTGTTATTGAAAAAGAAAATAAAATTTGCATGGGGACTTACCCATCAACAATCCTTTGAAAAACTTGAACATGCACTTTCACATGCACGTGTTTTACAATTACTTGATTTTTCACAACCCTTTCATGTTGTTACTGATGCTAGTGGTTTAGGAATAGGTGTTGTTTTAATGCAAAATAATCATCCCATTGCATTTGAGAGTGGGAAGCTTAATCCCTCAGAAAAGAAGTATAGTACATATGATAAAGAATTGTTAGCAATTGTGCATGCTTTTCGAATTTGGAAACACTATCTTATGGGCTCTTATGTCTTAATCAAAACTGATCAACATGCTATTAAGCATTTATTAAATCAGCCCTCAATCTTTGATCGCCATCTTAAATGGGCATCATTCATTCAAAATTTCCAACCCATGATCCAATATCAGCTGGTAAAGCTAATGTTGTAGCTGATGCTCTTAGCCGATTTCCTTCACATTCTGTTGTTTTGCATAATATTTCTGCCATCCAAATACATTCATTTCAAGGAATGGTTTCCACTTATGCATCTGATTTGTATTTCTCATGTGCATGGCATGACTTCAACAACGGTGCATCCTTATCTAATGAACATTATACATTTCATAATGGTTTTCTTTATTTTCAACATAGATTATGCATAACCCAAGCATTTAAAGATTTTTTCATCAAAGAAATGCATGAACCATCTTACATGGGTCATAGATGCATACAAAGCACCATTTCTATCTACAAAGATTTCTTCTTTTGGCCACACATGGAAAAAGATATTGCACATTCTGTTTCTCAATGCATTATATGTCAGTGTGTAAAACATCATCATGATAAACCATTTGGATTACTAATGCCACTTCCCATTCTGAAGGAACCATGGGAACAAATTTCTATGGATTTTATCACAGGTCTTCCCATCATTTCATCACATAATGATATGATTTGGATAATAGTTGATAGGTTTAGTAAATATGCATATTTCATTCCATGCAAAAAAACTTTGTCTGCACCTCACGCTGCAAAATTGTTTATCAAATGCATTTTCCCACATCATGGATTTCCTAAAGTAATGTTATCTAATTGTGATGTTAGATTTTGTAATCATTTTTGGGTTGCCTTATGTTGGCAGATGAAGCAATTACGAGCATACACGTAGATCTAGCATTGAGGCAACCCATCATTTTTTCCAAATCATTACATCATTTTAAAAGTGATTCTCATCACTAACAACCATTGTAAATACCGTTTCATCTTTTTGTAGCTCCATTTTGTGCAAGCCGAGGAGTCCTCGAGCTTGGGGAGCCTTAGAAGTAGTTGCCTTCCGATTTTCATATTTTTTAGATCTCGTTTGAGCCCTCAAATAAGCCTTGGAACCTAATTTTTAACTAGGCCGGATACTAGGTCTGGATAGGGCCAAAGCTAGTCAAAAACTATAAATAGAGCTAGAGAGCTCATTTTTGGGTAGCTTCTTGTAGTTTTGAGCTTGTATGAGAACTTTGTGACAATAGAAGTGATTCCATTGTCTTACTCTCTTTGTTCTTGCTGGGTGTGTGCGTGTGTGTGTATGTGTGTGCATGTTAGTGTGCTTCGCACTCACACATTTGTGCCTTCACTTGCTCGAGGTCTTCATACCATCCTCATGTCTTCCCGGATTGACATTAAAGGAGGTGCTACTCATCATTGAGCTACACCAAATTTTGGCGCCGTTGCCGGGGATTCGAGCTTTGAGGACGAGCGTGTGATGGTAAAACGTAGAGAGGACGCGTTGGAACGGTAAGTAGTAGGTAAATTTTTGATTTTTCTCCATCTCTATCTCCATCTTCATCTCCATTTTCATCTCCTTCTCCACCTTATACTCTCATTTCCAAACCATTTCCTCATTTGCTTTGTGCGAGTTTGAGAGAGAGCGAGTGTGTTTTCTTGCTTGTGTGTGTTTTTTGCATGTTTCTTGCAGGTTGCAGCTCCATCATCATCTCCAACAAGCTCAGCAGGTACGGATTTTGTCTGTGCAAGCCCCGAGGCGTCGAGCTTGAGCTATCGCGACAATCTGAAAACTTCACCCAATCACGATTCTGAGTGCACCACGACACTGCGCAGGCCTAGAGCTCCTAGGATCACTAAACAGAACAGCAAAATTCACCATAACCCGACCTATCGCGACACCTCGGAGTATCACGATACCCACGACCTATTGCGACACCTCAGAGTTTCGCGATACCCACGACTTATCGCGACACCTCGGAGTATCGCGACACTCCCAAGTATCGCGACACTCCCAAGTATTGCGACACACCGACCCCACCTATCGCGACACCTCGGAGTATTGCGACACTCCCAAGTATCGCGACACCCCGACCTATCGCGACACTCCCAAGTATCGCGACACACCGACCCCACCTATCGCGACACTCCCAAGTATCGCGACACACCGACCTATCACGACACTTCCACCTATCGCGACACCTCGACCCGACCTATCGCGATACACAACCTTAACACATGAAAATTTTAGGGTGAATTTTTGAGTGAATTGAGGTCTATTTGGGCTTAATTTTAGACACATTGGGATAACATTAGAGCCTTAGGAGTGGGCAGAAAACCTAGAAACCAGAGAGGGATCTCCTGAACCTTGAGAGCCTGTTTGGACCCCTAAGTGCCTGAATGGTCATAACTTTGCCATACGAACTTTGATTGAGGAGATTTTGGTCTCGTTGGAAAGCTTGTTGAGAATTCTACGTGGGCCTCGGCTGGTTTTTGTAAGAATCATACGAGGAGTTTTAGAACATGTATTTTTAAGTTGGCCATTCGGTAGAACTAGGTGGTCATAAGGATTTGGGGGTACAGTGAGTTACTCCAGGGGGCCTATAAATGTTGATGTGTTTCTTTCAATCCCTTGTGGTAATAGAGCTATATTGACTTGTGAACTTCTGCAGGAACATTGTGTGCAAGCAAGGCATTCCAAGGCAAGCTAGCAAGGGTGAGTACCAAGCTTGGGAGAAGGCTTCCTGAGCTTGTGCATTAGTCTGAGCAACTAGAGGATTAAGGTTGGAAGTTCTCTCAACCCTCCTTTGTCAATTCCTAGCTTAGGCTAAGTACGACTTAGGTGTGGTAATTAATTAGGGCAACGCTAGGCACGCATCAAGTCCAAGAGAACTAATCAACTAAGTGCAAGCATCAAGTAGGACTTAAGTGAGAAAACCTTAAGGGACAAAAGTAAACTTGAATCGATCACGTATCAAGTGCGAAAGTCACTTAAGTATCCCTGACGCCGAGATATCAGACAAGTTCATAAACATAATAATCCACTAAAAAGAACAAAGTGATTGGTGCAAAATAACCTGCAATGAGAGTGTACTTGGAACCAAGGGGTTAGAGAAACCAGGCATATGAACCTTAGGTCAGGCAGACACTTAGGCCGAGACAGACAAAGCCTCATATCTTCTGAAGCTAGTGTCAATCACACTGCTAGGTCTTGGGCCCAGCAGTTGAGTGATTACCCATACACTCCACGATCAGAAACAAGTGATTCTGAAATGTCCTATCACATGGAGAGACCAGTAGGTAGTTCAGGGGTGGCTTATCTAGAAAAGCCAGAAGGACCTTACAAGACCCAATTGGAATACATCAGGACTAATCATCTAGGTGCTCGCATCTACGAAGACGGCCTGAGAAGATCTATGGTCCAGATTAAGAACCCCGATCAACCCCATGGACTAGAACACCCGGTAGTCAAGTTTGAGAATGGAGTATACCTAGATAAAGAGGGGACTATATACGTAGTCACCACTCTTCCTGATAGAACAGACGAGTTTGGGAATGTGATTGCAGAGACCGATAGGGGTGATATAGAGCAAGGGAACTTAGAGAGAGAGCCAAGAACTCCCCGTGGTAAATCTGTCTTGACCAGAATCATGACTCCAGAGTGGATTCCACATGATAATAAAAGCATAGATTTGCTTTTAAACCGAGAAACCGATGAGGCCTTTTGGAGATATAAACCTGCTCACCCTCAAGAAATGAGTGCTCTCACAATCTATGAGTTTAAAGACCCTGACAACCCAGACAAAGTAACATACCTAGACAATACATCGGAGAGAATCTTCATGGTCACCGAGCATGGCAGACATGCCTACACATGGAAGGGTGAATTTGTTTTTCCCCAACCACGATCTAATCTGTCTTATGGTCACCAAGGAGCCGGGACCTCCCAGGCTCATGGAGCTCAAGGAGATAGAAGTAGAGATAGACCTGAAGTAAGCTTTGCCAACCCCTAGGGAAGAGAAAGAAGGAGAACGGGGACGGATAGAGAAGAAACCGAGAGATTTAGAGACCCAAGGAACCAAAGAAATGCTGATGATTTTCCTTTGCCAAGGCCGAGAGAACACACTAGGACTCTGAGGCCAACTCAACTGGTGAAGTCCATGAAGAATTACTTCGATGGCACTGGAGACCCTTATGACCATGTGGCAGAATTTAGGCAAGTCTTGAAAGCTGAACAAGTAGAGGATCTATTCACACAATATAATGCGTTTGGTCTAACCCTTAGGAACACTGCCCTTACGTGGTTTCAACCACTCAACGAGAGGCATTTCAGAAACATAGACAAGCTCCTAGAAGCATTTATCATTGAGTTTTCCAAGAGTGGTATAAGGCACAACACTTCCTCACTAATTCATAGCTTCAAGCAAACACCTCAAGAGACAGTCAGTCTAGCAGGAAGACGGTTTAGGCAATACCTAGAGAGGTGCCCGATGCCTGAGTTACCCACACCAGCCAAGCAAGTGGCTTTGTTCTTAAATGGCTTGTTGAGCACCAAGCTTAGGTCATATGTGTATTTAAAGGACCCCAGAACTATAGAAGAATGCGTGCGCATGTGCATAGACATTGAGGATAATCTAGGCGAGGAGTTAGAGCTATCAAAAATCTATAAAGATTCGGATAGCTCTAGTAGTCTCACATCTGGATAGTCCACATCCATTGAGGAACTTGCCGAGAAGGTAGCTCAAAAACTAGGTGTCTCTAGCAAACAAATTCCAAGATTTGCCCCAGTTAAGCGGTGCTACACTTGTGGAGGTGACCATATGGCAAATGTATGTCCCATTATGGCCCAACCCTAGGTGAATCCTAGTAGCCAATACTGCACCATAGAGCGGAGGTACACCAACCATACTGCACAGGACTGCCCATATAGCAAACAAACTGTTAGGCAAAATTACCCTCAATCATATCCACAATAGGGTAGATACCAGAATCAGTACCCTCCACGACAATACAACAGACCACAGGAACCCTATCAGCCGCCTTATCAAGGGCAACAGAGACCTCAACCAGTCCTAGTGCAGCAGCCCCCAGCTCCAACCAATGTGATCCCAGTAAAATATGCATCTGCTGAAGAAAATTCGAATAGAGCCATAGTTCCAGTCACCCCAATGCTATCAGATAGTGATCCAAGTGACCATAGTTTTGACTCCACACATGTTGATAGCCCACAGGCTTACTACATGCAGTCACCTGAGCATAACGAGCCATACTATTATGAGGATCCAAGTGAAAATAGTGGGGAGCTTGAGTATGCTAATGTCATGTACACTAACCCCAACTCTAGACCTCAACCTAGCCAGGTACGACCCCCATTTCCTAGAGGACCATGCTTCAGATGTCAGAGAGATCACCTTATACGTGATTGTCCACTGCCTGCCCCTACACAACCCCAACCAGTGACAATTCAGGGTTTCTGTCAAGACTGCAAAAAAGAGCATCTCCTACGAGATTTCCCAAAGAACCCTAATAACATGCCTTCACTCCTATCAACGTCGTTGGGTTAGTGGTAGAATCTACGGGAAGTATAACTGCCACAGCCCCAGTGCATGTGGTCACTAGAGCCCAAGCCTTGCAGCAAACTCAAGGAGTAGGGCAGGAAAAGAGCGCTGAGGTTAGTGAGACAGAGAGTATAACCAAGAAAAGGACAAGAGCATGGAGAGATAGCCGGGAGAGAATTAAAAGACAATGGTCACAGAAAATGAGCGAACTTGAAGCAAGCTTGAGAGAAACCAAATCAAAGATAAGTGAACTCGCATCTCAAAACCACTCTCACGCCACCCCTCCACCACATTTCCCTTTACCTGCCAATCCATCTTCTTCCATTTCCTTACCTTTCAATACACCACCCTTGACCCACCCACCACCCAGAGTAGGATCAGTCCTAGCCGATCCCACTCCTGAAGACCTAGATATGATGCTTAAAGCATATCATGCCAGAATTCAAGAAGGGCCAAATGTGGCGGATCATGACAAGTGCTACCCTAGAGTTGACCTAGAGGTAGAGAGAACCAAGCTGTGTGCGAAAATGGTCGCATTGGCTCAGACCATGTTTGAAGCCAGTCTCCTTTTCAACCACTCAGGCTCAGCTAAGACACAATTGCACTTGGATGGACTCCTAGAGAAGTTAGAGAGCATAATTGCAAGATCTGCCAAGGAAGAAAAAAATCGAGAAAGAGATGAGGCAAGCAAAAACATAAGCCATCCCCCATCGGAAGCTTATGTCCTAATTCCACTGAACTAGACACCTCCTCTTCTATGAATAGGTTCACCCCAAAATTCCTACGAGAGATTCAAGAAGAAAAGTGGGCTAATGAAAGTGAAGCCCCTCCTCCCATTGAACTCGTGGATGACGCACACGATCAGTTCCCACAGGACATCCCTTCTATTCATGAAGAACAGGAAAGTGTCCACTCTCATGAGAGGTTAGACTTTGAGTCTAATTCCTTGCAAGAGTTACCACATTTCACAGGCCCATGGGAAACCAAGTCCTTTTGCCTGAGAGCACCCACAGTCATGGTAAGTTCAATCATACCTAGGAATACAGAGGTAGTAAAGAACACTAAGGTGCAGTGTAATCTCACTTTAGAAGAGCTACTCAAAGTTAAGCCAGAAGTGTGGAAACACGTAGCCAAGCAAGTGCCAGATATAGCGAAATCGCGTTCCCAGGTAGGATCTCATAGAACAGTGCCTGAAATACCATTGGATAAGATAGGAGACATGAGTGAAGGAGAAGAAGGAAATACCTATCTCCCAGTTACCCATCAGGGATACACAACCAAGGCAATTTTGGACTCAGGTGCGGGAGTTGCAATTGCTACAACTTCCCTCTGGAAGCGTTGGGGCAAGCCATCACTCCGACCGACGAGAATGAAATTGCAGATGGCCGATGGCCATATTGAGAGGCCCTTGGGATTGCTAGAAGGCATAACTCTCACTACATGTGGTGTCAAGTTCGAGCATACATTTGCTATATGTGATTTTAGCAAAAATCATGCCTATGAAATGATCTTGGGAAGACCATTTATGCAACAGCTACAAGTGGTACAGGACTGGGGGAACCAACTCCTTGTACCTACAACACTTAGGTGTGACAACCAAAGTGAATCTCAAAGATTACTCTCATAGAGATGTCCCCCCTATCCAATGGAATCCCATCCATAGAGCCAAAGATGATACGGAATTTGTGCACTCCATAGGATCAGGATCCTCATGGATGCATGAAGACACCCACTTATGGATGTGCAAAGTGGCAGTAGAAGAAGAGAAAAGAGAAAAATCCAGAGAGGTAGGTGCAAAAGAAACACATAGATCAATTCAAGAGCCAGCCTATGCACCTGTAGTCTTTCCTGATGAGGAATTTGAACCCCACGGCTGGGCAGAAATCCTAGCAACAATGGATGTAGCCATCAATGAAGAACAATGGACACCTCACTGTGATGAAGATGGCTATGACATTTCAGTCTTCTCCATAGAGCCAATCATGGGAGAGGCAGTGTTGGAAGAGTGTGAACCTAGCCCTGATGCATTTGAGGATGCAAGTGACTCCGATCTAGAATCAATCATTATGGACCCACCCTTTGCATCAGATGAAGAATACTTCTATGAAGTAGAATTTCAACCCCAGAGGCATGGAGAGCTTACAAATGATGTAAGGCTAGCCACACATGTGACCCCGAAGGAGGAAGTAAAGAAAAGAAAGAAGAGAGAAGTCACACCAGAAGAGGAAGAATCTTTGTTTGAGGTTCTGGAAAATTTTAAGAAGTATGAGATAGATGACAGGAGAGTCATGATCAGAATGCCTGAATGAGAGGCGCAATCAGGGGAGGCCTATGATAACAAAGAAACCACCAAGAAAATTGTGGTAGCTGTGGAGGAAGGAGAGGAGAGATGCACGTACATAGGCCATGACATGACAGAAGACGAAGAGCATGAATTGATAGCCTTGCTAAGAGAATACAGAGATGTATTCGCTTGGAGCTACAAGGATCTGAAGGGTGTTAATCAGACATATGCTCACACACAATTCCCATGACCTCAGATGCCAAACCTTCTAAGCAAAAGCCCTACACATACAATGACAACTACGCTGCCAAGATCAAAGAAGAGATAGATCGTCTGGTGGAAGCCGGGTTCATCTATGAAATTGAGCACACTGAATGGGTATCCCCCATTGTAGTGGTGCCCAAGAAGAACGGAAAATTACGAGTATGCATTAACTTGAAGAAGCTTAACGCAGCCACTATCACGGATAATTACCCGCTTCCTATCACTGAGCATCTATTAGAAAGGGTAGCAGGCAAGGAAGTGTACAGCTTCCTAGATGGGTTCTCTGGCTACAATCAAGTAGCTATTGCACTAGAAGATCAGCATAAGACGGCTTTTGCCACGGAGTGGGGCATACTTTCCTTTAGGGTAATGCCATTCGGGCTTACTAATGCACCTGCTACCTTTCAAAGATTGATGTGTCACGTATTTAAAGAGTTCTTGAGGAAGAATTTGGAAGTCTATGTTGATGATCTTTGCGCTCATTCCAACATTAGACAGACCCATATACCTGAACTCAGACAGATCTTTGATAAATGTAGAGAATATCAAGTCTGCCTGAACCCAGAAAAGTGTGTTTTCATGGTCAGGCAAAGCAAAATCCTAGGACACATAGTGTCTAAGAACGGCATATCCACTGACGAAGAGAAAGTGAGAGCCATCGCAGAACTACCTAGGCCAAAGAATGTCAAGGAAGTACAGGCTTTCATGGGGCATTGTGGTTACTACCGCCGGTTCATTCACATGTATGTTGTCATTGCAAAGCCCATGTACGGACTTCTGACTAACTTTGAGTGGACTGATGAATGTGAGAATTCCTTCCAGGAGCTTAAATGAAGATTATGTTCAGCACCAATCTTGACCACACCAGATTGGAACAAGCCATTCCATGTTCATGTGGATGCCTCCAATTATGCTATTGGATGTGTACTTGCACAACCTATGGGTAAAGGTAATATGGATCTCCCTATTGCCTATGCCAGTAGACAATTGAATGCTGCTGAACGGAACTATACAACCACCAAACGAGAAGGATTAGGCATGGTGTATGCAGTTAAAAAGTTTAGACATTATTTATTATTTGCTTGCCAATAAGTTTAAACTTTTTACTGATCATCAAGCTCTACTTTACTTGGTGAACAAGCCATGCAACACAGGTAGATTGGTGAGATGGTTCCTCTTACTAATGGAATATGACTTTGAGGTAGTGGTGAGAAAAGGCAAGACTCATTTGAGAGCAGATCATCTCTCTAGGCTCACATCTGGAGAAGCCCCACAAGGAGTATCGGACGATCTTCCTGATGCTTACTTGTTTAATTTGGAAGTAATACCTCAGTGGGCTAAGCCATTAGTGCCAGTATTGACATCTGGAGAAGCCCCACAAGGAGTATCGGAGAAGCCCCACAAGGAGTATCAGACGATCTTCCTGATGCTTACTTGTTTAATTTGGAAGTAATACCCCAGTGGGCTAAGCCATTAGTGCCAGTATTGACATACGGACCCAATCACCCAGTCATAAACACTCAAGATAGATCATCTCTCTAGGCTCACATCTGGAGAAGCCCCACAAGGAGTATCGGACGATCTTCCTGATGCTTACTTGTTTAATTTGGAAGTAATACCTCAGTGGGCTAAGCCATTAGTGCCAGTATTGACATACGGACCCAATCACCCAGTCATAAACACTCAAGATAGAGAGGTGGTGAAAGCCCAAAAGTATCACATCATGGCAGGAAGTATGTACAAGCACACAGATCAAGGGATCTTGGCTTGTTGTGTGGAAGAGGATAAGTGCACTAAATGGTTGCAATTAGCACATGTAGGTGCATTAGAGCAACACTACTCAAAACAACGAACCCTACAGACACTAAGGAGACTCGGAGTGCATTGGCCAACTATGGAAGCTGATGTCCAAAAACTATGCAAGGAATGCCCAATCTGTTGCACTAAACCACCTGTGGAACATGCCACTCTGTATCAAGTGTCCATAGTACCAGATTGGAGTGCACCACTAGTATCCTTCCTGAGGACGAAAACATTCCCTCCAGACATGACTCTGGCAAGGAGGATTTTAGAACAAGAAGCCCTAGATTACTCACTCATCGGTGATAATCTATACAAGCGTGGAAAAGATGGTTACCTAAGACTTTGTGTTCATGAGAGTGAATATCTAAAGATCTTGGAAACTGCTCACCAAGGTGTAGCAGGAGGACACTTTGGACCAGATCGGGTGATCAAGGCAATACTGTTTGCAGGCTTCTGGTGGCCGACCCTTCACATGGATGCACATACCTATGTGAAACGGTGTGATGTGTGTCAGAGAACTCAGTATCCTATACGCAAAGATGAGATGCCATTGAAACCTATGATGGGTGGACGTGCATTCTCTAAGTGGGGAATAGACTTTGTAGGCCCTATTAATCCCCCAGCTAAGGGTTCACATGCTGAGTATATCATTGTGGCCACTGACTATCTAACTAAGTGGGTAGAGGTAAAAGCCACAACAAAGAACGATGCACAAACACCAGCTAAGTTCTTGTTTGAGAATGTGTTCACCAGGTATGGATTACCTATAGAGCTAGTCAGTGATACAGGGACTCACTTCTTGAATGAAGTTATTGAAAATCTGCTCCAAGAATTCTTGGTAGTACATAAGAAGTCTGCCCCCTATCACCCCCAAGCTGATGGCCAGGCTGAGAGTACAAATAAGATCTTATGCAATGTACTCACGAAATTAGTGAACAATAAACGCTTTGATTGGGACAAACAACTACACCATGCTGTTTGGGCATACCGAGTGGCCTATAAAACGGTACTCCAAGCCACACCCTTTCAGATGGTTTTCGATCAGAATGCGGTGCTACCCTTGGACTTTTTGATACCTACATTGAAGGTAGCACAAGAGCATGACTGGACAGGCCATGAACTCTCCTCTCGAATCTTTGATCTTGAACGTCTAGGCGAGACACGATTGAGAGCTGCAGCAGGAATCTATGCAGCGAAGAAGAGGCAAAAGGCATATTTTGATACACATGTGAAGGATAAAGGCTTGAAAGCAGGAGATCTAGTCCTAGTCTACACATTGAAGCAGCATGCACAAAAATTAGAGAAAAGAGGCTATGGACCTATGATCATGAATAGGACCTATGATCATGAATAGGACCTATGATCATGAATAGGATTTCAACTAGTGGGGCAGTACAACTAGCCACTTTGGAAGGCGATATTCTCCCTAGCTACATAAGGACCTATGATCATGAATAGGATTTCAACTAGTGGGGCAGTACAACTAGCCACTTTGGAAGGCGATATTCTCCCTAGCTACATAAGCGGATGTAGAGTCAAGTTATACCAAGAACCCTTGACTGAAGAGATGTTAAATCGGCTCAACACTGCCAAGAAACGTAAACAGGAGGAAAAACGAATTCGAGAGGAAGCACAAGCAGAGGCCTTAGAGCGCATCCGACGAATGAAATTGAGGAGGCAAGGGAGAGATCAGCCTATGATTGACACTCAAAAGTCTCCAGGCTATCACATGGCCATGTGTAAGGCTTCAGGTGATAGAGAGGGCACCAGGAATGTGCCTGAATGATCTTTATCTCCTGTCGGCTTCAGTGTGGCAATCAAGTAGTAGCACCTCAGAAAATCTGGTCTAGGCAAAGCTGCACTAAAGTAATCTTGCAATCCCGCTTTTTGCCAGATATCGTGAAGAGGAGCTGTATTCTGTAATGTTTCAAATTCTCTTGAGAAGAATTGGAATGCCCACCATACTCCTCCGAATTCCAACTTGGATTCCCAGATATGATCTGTGTCTCCCAAGTCTCCTGGCATCTCATTGAACCAATGAGAATGCCCCTTTACTCTTTCTGTTAGGCCACTTGGTGGATCCGGAATGGGAATTCTTCTCACGTTCAAAAACTCTTCAGGCCTAGCTATCGGTGGAGCCTCCACAGGCATGGTATCCCAATTGCTTTGAGTGCTCGTGCGTGCCTGAGAGCTCATGCCTACTGCTGCTGCCATGGGAATCGGGTGCTGATCTGCTAGAAGAAGAAAGGCACATTAGTGTTGCATAGGAAACAGGATGTAATGGTGTTCCCTTCACAATACTAACATGACAATCCCGAAGGTTAGTGGTTAGAGGTGAAGTGTTTGTGATAGATGTGAGTGGTGATTAGAGGTCAGTGTCATCCTAGATGCATACTTTGGTTATGCAATGGACTCAAAATGCACCTATGTCAGTGTGGATGGATTTACAAAATTGGGTCAGGGGGTTTGATACATGGTTTAAGTCTCCAAACTTTGATAGAGGATTCGTAGCTCTTAGAGCTAAAGACAAGTAAAGATTTCTGGACTAGAGTGTGATGGATTTGGGACCTTTTGGGTACCCATTTCCAGACATTCCTTAGTTTGACTGAGTGTGGGTCAGGGTGGTAATTAGGTAGAATTCCTGCGTTGTTTGTCTAGAGGACTTGTGAGTGTTGAATTATGCCAGTGACTAGAGTTGGATCTATTTGGGCTCGTAAACAGGCCTTGGGCACCCATATGTGTCTGGCAGTCGGGCTAGCCTTCATTGACTGCTTAGGGACCCAAATAGACGTGGTGTGCCTAGGATGTTGCCTAGGGTACCCCTTCAATTTTGTCCTTGATGGTGCGGCTTGTTTTTTGGCTCCTCGAGAACCTGCTACTAGAGCTGTGGCTTTTCCATCCTTGCGTATCCAGATCTGCTTTGTGTCACGAAGTATTCCGTGTTGCCTTGGTTGGCGCTCCTACCTCTTGATCAACGGCCTCCTTCGTGTCGAATGATGTTCGGTCTGCATGTTTAGAATCTTCTTTGGATCAGCTGGGAACTCCTTCTTGGCTCCTGTACCTTCGGTAAGATGGACACTACTCTGCACCATAGAACTATGGACAAGAACAACATTGTGATCTTCATGTGGAATCCTGGAGGGACCAGGAGTTGGTGCTTGTTCTAAGGGTTTGAGTGCTTGATTTTCTAATTCAATCATAAGACGGCTTTGGCCTACCCAAGCCTGAAGAAATCCACTTCTTAGGTTGAGGTTGACTGCGTGATCATAGATCCAGTCTTGGCCCAAGACAAGAGGTTCGGTAAGATCCTCATCTTCACACACTAGCACTTTTGCTGGCATGAGGACCTCTTGAATGTAGAGGGGAAGTTCCACCTCTCCCATGCAAGGGGTTTCAACACCTCCTAATCCTATCAGATATGCTTCTAAGGGTTTTACCTTCAATTGCAACTGCTGGCAGTAAGAAAGCCGGACTGCACTAGTGGCGGCACCTGAATCAATTAAAGCTCTTACAGAAATTGTACTGTCTCCTTGTCCAACTTCTAGGGTCACAAAAGGTCGTCGATCCACTATCCTATGGGTCGTTCACAAGTTATCAGAAGAGGCAAATAGGGCACTGGTGAACCAGATGCTGCAAGCGGAGAATGTTGACCCGCAGTTTGTAGAGTCATTGAATCTCTTGGCGGAAACATGCAGAATAGGGGAAGCCATGAGGACCATGGTACAACGCACTACCCATCAATATGACCAACGGAGGATCGATACGCCACCACGACGGGGAAAAATGATTCAGATGGAAGTCTCTACCGCACTGCCTACCACAACTTCAGAAGCTGTTCACATGGCCAACCCAACTCCCAGTGAGGAACCAGATGTAAATAAACAGATACCATCTCCACCATCACCTCCCATTCAGCCCTCAGAACCCTTCCCCACTAGTCTTCCTAAACAACCAGTATCCACCCATGATGAAACCATTATACACACCACTACTCATCTAGCCTTCCCTTTACCTACATCCACCACTTCCACCCAATTTTTTGAACCCCATATAGGCCATCCGACCACCGATCAAACTATAATAGGTCACCCTTCATATCTCCCAGCCCTCGGACAACCACTTGCCACTAGCCAAACCGTAACACACCCATTTCCATCCACCAATACATTTCCTCCCTCCCAACCCCTATCCACTGTATCCCTTTTAACCCCCTCGGAATCAACCCAAGTCACCCAACCTTCATTCTGGACAAAACTTGTAAATATACTCCAACAATTTGAGAATTATAATAAAAAGTCCCTTCCCCAACCCACCTCCCACACATTCACGGCCACCACTAACACACCACCTACCATTCCCGTGTTCACAATTCACACTTCACACACTATCACGTCCGAGCCCATGGACATTTCACCACCCACAGGAGCACCCACCACCGCGGTTGTTCCAACATCATCGCATTTCACTTCACTCATAGGCACATCATCCACTTTTCCCTTCCCCATTTCTCGACCCTTTGCATTTTCCACCTCTACCCCTGCATCCACATCATTTAGTAATGCACTAGACACCATGTTCGAAGCGGCCACTCTACTTAAGCAGGAATATAGGTTACTGGAAGAAAACAACACAGAGCTATGCAACCTCTCGGCTCAACTCCAAGCACGTGTCAATGCCTTGGAGCTAAGTAACACAACATTACAAAACGAAGTGACTGTCCTCCAACGATCGAATGCGGAGATGGAAGCCAAGTATGTGGAGACAGGTAAGGCTATGGAGGAACAACTCAAAGATCAGTTGGGCCGCAATGCTCATCTACAAAGAAACATGACTTTACTTCATTGCCACTTAGCAGCGGCTCAAGAAGAAAACAAAAGGATACAACAACAAAACAAGGAGAATCTAGAAGCAGCCATAGAAAATACCCCTGGAGCCCCTATAGACCCTGCCAATTTCCAAGCTGTTCCCTCAGAACATATTCAACAAGCTTTAGAAGCATATGCAACCCTCTTGGAGGCACATGACCAGTTGGCAGACCAAGTCAAAGAATTACAAAGACCCCAAGTGCCTACACCACACCCACTCAAATCTACAGAGATGGT
Organism: Ceratopteris richardii; assembly: GCA_020310875.1. NCBI lineage: Eukaryota > Viridiplantae > Streptophyta > Polypodiopsida > Polypodiales > Pteridaceae > Ceratopteris > Ceratopteris richardii. The sequence goes on along the minus strand of CM035425.1, from coordinate 102,518,222 downwards.
CGATGCCGCTACTTCACCAGAACCTGAACCTTCAACGACCAATGAGGTACTTGAGCTACGGCAACAGATAGCAGAATTGAAGATCAAGTTGTTACAGTATGAACAACCTCCCTCTCCAACGGATCAGCCACTAGAAGAAGAAGTAGTCATCATCCCAGTGGAGGAAACATTTGACGATACTTATGAGCCTCAACCTTTTCCAGGAGGCACAATCACTGATGAGGGACAAGACACATACGAGGAACCCCCTCCGGCATGGATGAAACAGGTAGAAGAGATGGGGGTGACTCACAAAGAACGTATCTCAACTCAGATGGTCGCAATGAAGACTATTGAGGAGACCATACTTCAATCTGAATATTTTAAGCACTTGGCTACTAGGCGACTAATAACCACCTCAGAATTACAATATAAACCATAATTTGTACTGTTGGCAGACTACAACGCCGAGATCAAACGTAAGACCAACAAGTACCCTACTTTTGCTACCCAATTTGAACCTGAGGACATTCCAGAGGATGCCCGCAAAGGGAACATACACCAACCCACCTAGAGGCAAAAGTTACTGGAAACCTATCGGGAGATGCTACGGACATGGGATCACACGCCCATGCACTTGAAGTATAACAATTGCTACGGGCCAGTGCAATGGAGAAGATCATGGAAGGCATTTGCCATAAAAGTTAAGAACAACGCCAATTGCAAAGAATGGCTCAATTACCCTGCCATTGCACCCCCAACCGGCACACCTACTGTAGCCTACATGATGGCCACCATCAGACATTGGATGCCACGTCTCCATCCCATGCCCGACGTCGCTGCACAGATGATGCTCAAGATACTCGACATGATGCAAGTGGTGTTAAAGACCTTCCGAAATGTACGTAATATTCAGCTACCAATCCCGGGCTTCGTTAATGGTAATTATGACCTACTATATGATATGAGCACAACCCCGAGCATACGAGTTGCTTATGCATGGCACGCACGAATCAGATATCTCCCTGCCTGCTATAAGCAAACCTTTGATGATATGTTCACCACGGGGTTCTAGGAAGCACACTCAGAACTATTCGCGCCACGGCCCACTCATTTGCTACAGCTCTTCGCGTGCGAACAAACGATGCATTCAGAGCTCTACACAACGCCACAACCGGACATACCAGGAGCAGTTAACTGGGAAGCCCTGCAGAGAGACTTGGTCAAGGGACTACGGATAAAAGAACAAGAAGTGGCAACGGACATACTGCAACACTACATTGATCAGACCATGGAGCAAAGGTCTGTCAGAGGCGATAGACGCTAGGGGGGGAGAGTGTTGGCAGATGAAGCAATTACGAGCATACATGCAGATCTAGCACTGAGGCAACCCATCATTTTTTCCAAATCATTACATCATTTTAAAAGTGATTCTCATCACTAACAACCATTGTAAATACCGTTTCATCTTTTTGTAGCTCCATTTTGTTCAAGCTGAGGAGTCCTCGAGCTTGGGGAGCCTTAGAAGTAGTTGCCTGCCGATTTTCATATTTTTTAGATCTCGTTTGAGGCCTCAAATAAGCCTTGAAACCTAATTTTTAACTAAGCCGGACACAAGGTCTGGACAGGGCCAAAGCTAGTCAAAAACTATAAATAGAGCTAGAGAGCTCATTTTTGGGTAGCTTCTTGTAGTTTTGAGCTTGTATGAGAACTTTGTTACAATAGAAGTGATTCCATTGTCTTACTCTCTTTGTTCTTGCTGGGTGTGTGCGTGTGTGTGTATGTGTGTGCATGTTAGTGTGCTTCGCACTCACACATTTGTGCCTTCACTTGCTCGAGGTCTTCATACCATCCTCATGTCTTCCCGGATTGACATTAAAGGAGGTGCTACTCATCATTGAGCTACACCTTATTTCAACATTTTGGTTCTAAAATAGATTTTAGCTCTACATTTCATCCCAAAAGTAATGGACAAAGTGAGGCTACAAATAGTACTATTCTTGATCTATTGAGTTGTTATTCATTAGGTAGTCCCACTAACTAGGATGAAAAGTTGCCATTGCTTCAATTTTCTTACAATAACACCACACACACCACTACTGGTCGTGCATCTTTTGAAAATTCTGATGGTAAAAATCTTCCCACTCCCATGTCACTCATCCAAACCGGCATTCCAATGGCTGCTTCTATTGCTCAAGATTGCATTTCTATATTTCACGATGTTCACGAGCACATTAGGAAAATTCAAGAGCGATGCACACGTAATATCAATACAAAATGATTAGCTAAGGAATTAAAGGAAAATGATCTTGTGTGGTTGCGTATCATTAAAAGACGCCTCAAAAATATTTTGCAACATCTTAAAATTAAACTTGTACCACACTATTATGGACCGTTTCACATTATACAAAAAATTAATGATAATTCATTTAGATTAGATATACAATCTCATTGGAATATACATAAATCTTTTCATATTAGTTTAATTAAACCATTTAAAGGAAATTTACCACTCACTCTACTTCTTGATGACCTTCCTTCAATTGAAGAACAATCTGAAATCTTGGTTCTTCAGAAAATAATTGATCATGATGTCACTACTACACACAGAGGTACTCAATATCATTGATATTTAGTTAAGCACAAAAATCACTCTATTGAAGAATGTTAATGGATACATAAAACACAATTATCACCTCATTATGACCACTTAATTTCTACATATCATACACAAACACATTAATGTAATTCCTCCATGAACATTTCCATGCATGTGTTTTTACATGGAACATGCTTATTTTTGTTCAGTGATGGAACATGTGACTAGCCATTCATGTTTATTTTTATTTTATCAACTAAGGTTAGTTGCTTTTTCAACTGAGGGGCATGTTATAAATTATGGAATGTGTTGAACAAGGCATTGTTGGAGTGTTAATTTGTCAACGTATTAATGTGTTTTGGTGTTTTTGATATAGTAGTTGAAAGTTCGTGAGGGTGTGAAAGGTGTGAAAGGCGGACATCAATAATCCGGCTTTTGGGCAGACATTAATAAATCCGATTTATAATTTAGTTTATAAGTAAACTTGTGTAGAAGGTTCTATTTTTAGAAATAGTTAGAAAATTAGTGGTTATAATAAGGGTCATTGTAGACCGTGATTTTTGATATTAAATGCAAAGGCTTTCTACAAAAGTCACCGACTTTTACTTTCATGCATGCTTTTCGAAGCCGCTCTCATGTAACCACTCTTTTTGACATAATCAAAATTCCAATGAATACATGCACTCTGTGGACTGTCAAAACAGAGTGCATGGGGGGAGATTGCACCCAATATTGCGTTCTGTCTCATCTCTTGGCATGTCTATTTTTTTGTGTTTTTTCTCCATCTGTAAACTCTGTGTGCGTGTGAGCAAGATCCTGATAACAGCTAAGGCATGAGATCTCTTATTAGATGACTTTTGATGATTTTGGCTCTACTCACTTGCTAGGAAACAAAGAGGAATAGAAGCATCATCCAACAAAACGAGAAGCTTCTCTACACCACTCTCATCACCATAAATAGAGAGATATAGACACTCTTATTGCCAAAAATAGAGAGACATAGCCAAAGAGAGAGGAAGCCCATCACTCTTTCTGCTTTGACTCCAAGCAAGCACCCAAAAGCTCTCTCAGATACAGTGAGTAGAAGATCCATAGCCATCACTTGCAAGAGATCTTGTGCGACCAAAAGGGCTTATAGATCCTCTGTAATTTTCGTGGACAAGATAGGCACCATCTATGTCAAAGAGAGATAGAGAGACAGGGAGGAGAGAAAGTATCTTTTTTGTGTAGAGCACACGGGTTGAACTGTGTGAGTGTTTGTAGAGCTTCGACAATAACCACAGAGAGAGCGCTTCTCCCTTGTTAGCATAGGTATCAGACCATGAAGCTCTAGTGTAGAAAGTAAACATTTTTGGACAAGGTCTCATCTTCATAGTTTCAGACCTAGATGGAACTCTAAGATAGAACTGTGCTCCTACCTCAAAGTTGATATCTCTCCTTTGAGGGTCTGCATAGGCTCTAGCCCTATCTTAAGCTCTTCTAATGTTGTCCTTAGCAGGCCTAAGCATATCGTTCATCTCTTTCAAGAAGTCCTTTGTAGCTTCAACTTTCTCAATCTGCAAGCCTACTACATAAGGAGCTCTTGGCTGAAATCCATACATAAGCATAAATGGACTATGCCTAGTGGAAGAGTTCTTGGCACTATTATATGAGAACTCTACTATAGGTAAGTACTCTTCCCAATTAGTTTGCCTTTCATTCACATATGCTTGAAGCATATACTCTAGGATTTGGTTTACCCTCTCTTTTTGCCCATCCAATTGTGGATGCTTGGCTGTACTCATGCTAAGTTTTGTGTCCAACCTTTTGAAGACCACTCTCCAAAAGTGGCTAGTAAACTTCCTATCTGATCAGAAACTATGTTTAAAGGAAGAGCATATAACCGGTATAGGTTCTCTACAAAGAGTCTAGCCAACTCTGGTGTCTTCACTGAAGTACATGTCGGACTAAACTTAATCATTTTGGTTAACCTATCCACAATTACCTAGTCCAAGTCGTGCCCTCTCTGTGTCTTAGGTAATCCGACTATAAAGTCCATGGAGATACTCTCCCACTTTCCATTAGGCATATCCAATGGGTGGAGTAGTCCTCCAATCCTCAATCTCTCAGCTTTGTTGACCTGTCATTTAGTGCACTTAAGCACATACTCTAGGATGTCCTTATGAAGTCCAAGCCAATAAAACTGTCTCTTAACAAGATCATAAGTCTTGTTAACTCCTGGGTGTTCCGCACTAGGTGTGTCATGACACTCATACAAAATATGTTGTCTCATCTCAGAATCTCTAAGGACACACACCTTTCCTTTATATAACAAATATCCATCATGGACACTGTAGTTCTTCCACTTGAACCCTTCTTGAGTACCCGTCGATACTCCATCCTCATTGGAAACCCATATATCATGATACCCATTCTCTATGGCTTCCCAAATCTCTGAATACGCAGGATCAAGCCTACATTTCCCTCTAATGGACTCAAGTAGCTCACTAGTGATCTGAGTAAAACTCAGTCCATTGAGCATAGGCATGCAATTAAGTGAACCAACCACTACATTAAACTTTCCCTTCCTATACCTAAGCTTATAGTCAAAATCTTGAAGGGTCTCTACCCATCGGACCTTACAGCCATTAAGGTCTGTTTGATTAGAGAGCCGCTTAATGCTCTCTTGATCAAATACTATTGTATCTTTGGCACCATATAAATAATGATGCCACTTTTTCAAAGCATGGACAATTGCATACAACTCCTTCTCATAGACGGAGTAATTGTTCTAAACCGGTTCTAGTCTCTTACTCTCAAAGGCTATTGGTCGACCATCCTGTACTAGAACCGCTCCTATGGCAAAGTCACTCATGTCAGTCTCAACCACAAATGGTTTGTTGGGATCTGTTATATGTAAAAGTGGAGCTATAACAATTGCTACTTTCAATTTCTCCATACTTTGCTTCTATTTGTCTCCCCAATGAAAGGCTTTCCCTTTCTCTTTAAGCTGTTCAAACATCAGCACATCAATTTTGCCACAATTCTTAATGAATCTTTGATAGAAACCTTATAAGCCTAGGAAGATCTACAGTTCTTCCAAGTTCCTTGGATGTGGCCATTCCATAATAGCCTTTACTTTTTCAGGATCCATCTGGATTCCATCCTGGGAGACTATATGCCCAAGGTATCTAACCTCTATCTTGAAGAATTTTGTCATATGATAGTATGGGAGTAATACATAGAAATGCCACTGATACCACTAATATGTAACCTCCTTTAGCTACCAAGGTGAAGTAATACATAGAAATGCCATGTGGCATTCTCTAAAAACTCCCATACTATCATATGACAAATTCACACTTTGACTCCTTAGCAAAGAGTGAATTTTCCCTTAGCACTTGAAATACCTTTCTTAAGTGTTCCAAGTGCTCCTCTTCTGATGTACTATAGATCAAAATGTCATCCAAAAGTTCTACTACAAAGTGTCCTAGATAAGGCCATAAAACACTATTCATGAGTTTCATGAAAGTGGTCGGAGCATTGCTCAGACCAAAAGGCATTACCAAAAACTCATAGTGGCCATATCTAGTCCTAAATGCAATCTTAGGGAGATCCTCTGCCCTAATCCTGATTCGATGATATCCTGATCTAAGACCAAGCTTGGTAAAATACCTAGCTTGATGTAACTGATCAAATAGATCTTCCAATCTAGGCATTGGAAACAAATTTTTGATAGTTACCTTATTAAGTGCTCTATAGTCTACACATAATATCATAGAGCCATCTTTCTTTTTAATTAGGAGCATTGATGATGCCCAAGGTGAGTTACTAGGTTTAATGAAGCCCTTATCTAAATCATCTTGCAATTGCCTCTCAACCTCATCATGCTGAGAAACACTAAGCCTATAAGGTGGCATGCAAATAGGGTTAGTGTTAGTAACAACCTCAATGGCATGGTCAATGTCCCCTCTCTCAGGTGGTAGCCCTCTAGGTAAGTCAGTGGGAAAAACATCTCTATACTCAAACATAAGATCCTTAAAACTTTTAACCACACGCTCTGGCAAAAAGGAATAGTAGAAAGTCCTATCCATATTTACATTCCTAACATGAAAATATACATCAGATGAGTTGTCTGTACAATGCTCCATATCATGACTATACAATAAAAACATCTCCTGTACATGCTGAGAATAACAAAGACTATACAACTCTAATGATGAGATGAGAGGTGCACTAGGTACATCTTTCTCTCCTTGAATAAAAACTTTACTTCCATTCTTTTCAAATTCAAGTGCGTTGTTTTGATAGCTACGTTTAAGTGTCTCTCCCAACCCCCATAGCCACTCTCTTCCTAAGACCAGGTCTCTCCTCTCCATATTCATAATTTGGAAGTCCATATAATCTGTATAGTCCTACATTTTGACTTCCAAATTGGATACCATAGTATCCCATATCCTCTTATCTTGCCCTTGCATCATAGATACAATGTATTTATGTGCAATCGACTGCTAGGGAATCTTTAATTTCTTAAACAAAGCATAATTTATAAAATTATGAGTGACATAGTCATCTATCATGACCCGCACCCTCGTCTCGTACACACTACCATGCAGTTTAACTAGGTCATGTGGTCCAAATTGTTGTGACCACAATGAGTGAGTCAAACAACAGGTGTGCTCTATATCCTTGTGCATCAACTCCACTCCCTTGCAGCTAGAGCTATCGTGAATAGGAAGGGTCTACACTAGGTGGACCAGCCTTTTGCCCTTTTCAGGGGCCGTACTAGTCTCTGGTCCCTTCCTCTTTTCTTCCCCCTTTTTCAGTGGATAGTTCCACTATGAATGGCTAGGAGACAAACACCTAAAGCACAGGTTCTCTCTTTTGGCCCTCTCAAATTAATATATAGATAACCTAGGCCCTTGTAATCTTTGTTTTTTAATAAAAGATTTGTTTTTCCCAAAAGGCAACCTCTTCTTGAATTTAGTCATACTAAGAGGCTTGAGGGGCTGATCCATCTCCATAGGAGTATATTGAGGACGGTTATGGTCCTCATAGATCTGTGCATACTTGATCGCTTCCTCAAACATCTTAGACGTACTCTTTCTGACTTCCCTCTTTCTGGCTTTATCTAAGCCTGTAACAAACGCTCTAGTCTTTTGGAAATCATCTAAGCCGTTAAGTTTCAAAATGATCTCTCTATAGTGGGATAGGAAGACCGTAAGACACCTATCTCTCTGTGTAATCCTATCCCACTCCTCCCAATTCCTCTCCTCCTCATTCTCAAGAAGAAACTCTTTTGGAAAAAGAGTCTCAAACTAAGTCCAATCAGTAGGGATAGAGTTCGCCTCCTTAAGACTCATCCACCATTTATTAGCACATGGCTCAAGGGAGAGACTTTCCTCTAGCACACGGTACTCTGGTGGGGTGCCCTTCAATTGATGCAAATCATGCCACTTTTGTAAAAAATTGTAGATTGCATCCTTGTTCCTATCTTGGTCATCCCCTGTAAAGCTAGGTGGCTTCAAGTCTTTTAGGAGGGGAGCTTCCCTAGAGCTCTCTCCTTTGTTCTTACTAGGAAGAGAAGTATCTTTCCTAGTAATATCTAGAGGAAAAAGAGGGGTTTTCCTTCATAGCTAGGAAAGAGGTGACACAAGTGACATCATTTGAGACCTTAGCTGTCGAATGAGAGATGTGATGCTACCAAGATCTCTTTCTAATTTAAGGGTTTTCTCTTTCAAGTATATGAATTGATCATGAGTGACAAACTCATCTAAAAGTTCCTCATATGTATACTCTTCTTGATGGGGCTCTTTCTCTTGTAAGTTTTCTTCTACTTCTTTCCCTAATTCTACTTCTTCCATTTTAGAATCACGATCCTCTAGTTGCTCTTTAGATGAAGAAGTATGTTCAACTACTTGTTTCCCTTTAGATTCCATGTTTTACTTCCTTTCCCCATTCGCTAACTAGAGTATGTGAAAATGAATGGAAGTAAAGCTTAAATGTGCAAGAAGAAGAGAAATATATCACAAGAGCACTTCCTTGTTACAAAATGAAGCTACAAAAGTGAAATCCAAGTGGTCCTTGAAGCTTTAGGTCGCTGATTTTGAATCCTTGTCAGGCCTAAACAAAAATTGGAAATGTTTGGTTGGTCCAGAGAGGTTCTAATCATTGAAAACCAACAAGAACAATGTCAGAACCATGTAGCAATAGACCCAATTGGGAAAACTAAGTGAAACTGAACAACTTTTGTGATTTGACAGTCCTTTCTAGTCCAAGAAATGCAGCTCAGCACCTGTACTTCAAAGATGTAAAGCTATCACAAGTGAAATGTTGGAAAACAATGCCTCATTGGTTGGAAATTGGTCAAAGTTTATACTAGTTTTCAGAATGTATATCTGTTCTTTCCATTACTTCTACAAGTAAATGGCGTGGGCGTAGTGGATAAAGCATAGTCCTCCCATCCCAGCCACCTGGGATCAAATCCCATCGCCAGCAACACGGAGATATACAATCCTTTTGATATCATGCTTTTCAACTCAATAAAAGCAAAACGAATAGCGAACGCAGAAGACTATTTGCGTAGCGATCATGCTTTATTGGAGATCGTAAGTTTGTAGCTTTATTAGAAGCGATTGCTTTTGGAGGGGTGCTTTTCAAGTACACAAACTACTATATAAGAAGCACCTTGGGCTCATTGTAATCATCCTTCACCTAGGATCAACACAAGCTTTGGAGCTTGGACCTCAGTAGAGGTGGTGTTTCTTCTAGCACATGGGGCAGCCATGGTGCTATCTTGAAGCATGTTGAGGAGCAGCTACGGAGTTCTTCTTGGTGATTCTTCTTGGGGAAGATGAAGGGTGTGCTCACACTCTAGCTCATGGAGAGGAGGTCATCTCTTGTTCATGGCAAGAAGACTTGATTATTAGCAGCTTGATGGTGAGGATCGCCCATCTACATGATGTATTTGAAGATCATCTTCTACAAGAAGATGTTAGGTTGAAGATTATCTTCTACAAGAAGATGTCTGGCTACTTCAAAGACATTGGATGGGACCATCTACATGATTTTGAAGATTATCTTCTACAGGAAGATATTAGGTTGAAGATTGTCTTCTACAAGAAGATGTCGGGCTACTTCAAAGACATTAGATGGTGATTAACATAAGATTCACATCTTATGTTAAGTATTCAGGTACATATTCTCTTTATGCACACAGGTACTACTTGAAGTTTATGGAGGCTGTGGCGTTCATATCAGAAGGAGTCCTATTCGGCATAGGTACAAGAGAATCAATACTTATATGCTTTATGCATATTTTTATGAGGTGTTTGAGAAGGTGTGTTCACATGAGTTTGAGGATTTTCGGCAACAATCTTGTTAGCATTCTATGCTACTTTATAAGTATGTGATCTTTTCACACACGTATCTGACTTAGGGTCTTCCATAGCCTAAGTTTAGATGTAGGTTTGTTGACCATCGGTTTCACACTGATCCTTCCTCATTCAGTCACTCATATTCACTCTTCTATAACCTATAAGGTCACACATCTCATGTATATTCAGATTACTGCCCATACATCTGAATATGTTTGTTACATTGTACATTCACTCATTCATCTATTTCTCATCACATAGAGTGGTTGAGAGTTTTGCTCCCACATTGTACATTGAACATTGGTATATATGATACTATGAGTAAGCGATGGCTTACGTAACACCTTACACATGTTGTCTATTCTTTCTCTATCTTTGTCTCATCATCTGTATGATTAAGTTGTGGTATGTTCATGTTTTGTCAATATGGAAGATTGCTGGAATTAATGTTGTACATGAATGGAACTATGGAACCATGGACCTGTGACATGAGCCTAAGGGCCTACCTCACTTCCAACATTTGGTATCAGAGCACTAAGGTTTTGGTTTCAGAACTTTAGATCTTTGGCATCAATGCATTAAGGCTCATTCATAATCCCAGGTTCCTAGACTTCCAGATTTACAACATATGATTTGAAAGCATCTTCTAACATTTGACATTTGACATACACACTTAATCTAGATGAGTAGAGATTTGAGAATTAGACACTTCAGTTACATTCATCAGTGTGGAGTACGAAGTTGATGATCTGTTAGCAGCCGAATATTTTTGGAAGAGTATGCAAATACTTTACAAAAGTATTGTTTGAAGACCCAGACTTGATGAAGAGAAGAGTACTTCAAATTCAAGGAAGAAAAATGGTTTAGAGAAGATGAAGGAATCAGATCAACATCAAATCACAGGTATCAATTTCTACTATCAGATTATCATTTGCAGGTCATGTCTTAGAAGAGCAATTATGAAGAGATTTGAAGATTTCAAGGAGTTCTTTTATACGCTTTCATCGTTTGAAAGTTAAAGGCTACATCAAAACAGGTTTCTAGAGAGTTTTTGAGAAATCTCTTTCATGGCAAGAAAGTTCATCTAAGAAGACAAGTGCAGAGATGAGATGAGTTTTTTCAGCCAATTTTCTGTTGTAAGTTGGTTGGATATCAAGGTACAAATGTATCTAGAGAAGGTAACTCTAGAAGGGCAATTCATCATTCAGACAACGACTGGTGAATTTAGTCGTTTCAGACATTTGAAGCAGAATTTTTATTCAGAGATATGAGGAGATGATAAAACATGTTTCTATATTCACTTCCATTTATATACCATGATTGTTTTATCTCTTACTCTTAGCACTAGAGGAAGAGAAAAGTTCAGTTGAAGAAGTCAAGAGTGTTTGCTACTTCAAGATGAAGAGAACAAAAGGTATGGAAGAGAAGTTTGAAGATGTTGACATCATTAGGTGGAAGAAAGATGCAGAAAAAGAAAGTCCATCATTTCCAAAAGAAAAGTAAGGCTTCCTTTTCTCATATATTTTCCATATACTTTTCCTATTTTATCCTCTACATCCAACGACAAGTCTATGAGAACATCTTGTTTAAAGAAGAAGCAGTTTCTTGTTTTGCATTACACTTGGTCATAATTTAGTAGATTTGACAAAGAATTGCATTGAGAGAAACAAAAGCACTCATATGTGTATGAGTTAGTTGAAGCTTTTAAGCAGGCAGCTTATATGTTCCCTCAAAGAATTCTTGGAGTGTCAATACAGAGCTACTTGGTATATGAAAAGTTGCCGAGAAGTATATTTCTTCTTTATCTAACTCTTGAGGTAAAAGAGTTTTTTGTAGCAGATGTTGAAGACTTGGGTTGAGGTTTTATGTTTGGAAAAGATTACCTCATATTCAGTATTTTTAGAAAACTTCAGAAAATTCAGAATCTTGTTGATGTACCAGTCAGTTGAAGAATCTACTTTCTATGATTGTCTTGATTTTTGGATACATGCTTGTATTCAAAAAGGTGTTCCATCATATCCTATCACTTGATTGAAAAGTGGAGTTAGCCAAAAGAAAATCAAGCAGGTACTATCACATTTCACCCGGGTAAAATATGAAAGTTATGAAGTATCAACTTGCAGCTTTTGAAGTTCTCAAGGTGAGAAGTTTGTCCACTTATGTTTCAAGTAGGAATTGCAAATTCCTTGAAGGATTTGTTTGAAGAAAAGTTTTACAACCTTGTAAGAAGCATGGACACTTGGAGACATTCATGAAGTAAATCAAACATTCAGTCATGAAGGTTTGATGACAACAGATTCTACACAGGAGAGATCATTGATCTTGTATGATCTTGTATTATCTTGAACATTTATGAGTCAGTTGTCTATCCTTTGTTTGTGAAGATTCTTAACATTGGAAGAAGTAAGTCAAAGATTCAGGTTCTATCAGATTTGTCTTGCAGAGAGATAGAAGAAGATACTTGTTATGTTACAGAAGGTTATGAATCCTAAAAAGCTTTCAGCAAGGTTTTATCAGCTAACCTTATTCTACAATATGGGAAGCTGAAGACCTACAGTGAAAGTTATTAGCAACTGCAGTGCTAATAAAAAAAGGGTTCAGAGATTTTGTTTCAGATACAGGTATTGATCACTGAACATCAGATTTATGAAGGAAGACGTTCCACATTTCATAAAGTTTGATATATTTGAAGAATTCTGGATACTAGCGTTAAGTCATCCAGGGGGGTTATGAAACATGAAGACTTGTTTTCAGCCATATGTAAAAGAATGTAGAGTCATACCTACAGGTATTCCTATTTCAGGTATTCCTATATTTCCTTTGTCAGGTTCTCTTTATGTTCCAGCTTTGAAAGAAGAAGGAAGAAGAAGAATGTTTGGAGAAAGTTCCTGTTAGGATGTTCCTGTTCAGGAGAAGGTTCCAGAGTTCTATTGAGGAGAAACTTGATATTTCAGAAAGGTGTATTTCAGAAGTGCGCACATATATGTTTATACCAAGTTCTGAAGGAAAGAGGTATGAAGGATTTAAAGGACGAAGACATGATGACATCATAGATTTTTTTACTCATATTGACTTGAGTACAGTCAGAGATGAACCAACAGTGTTCATAATACACTAAGTTGTGAGTTCACAGTCACAGGTTCCAGGATTCAGTTCCTGATTTTGTTTAGTGTATTTACATGACACAGCAGAAGTATGTTGAGAAACTTTTTTGGAAGGTAAATGCAAATATGTGGATCCTAGTGTATGTTTTCAGGTTTGTGAAAACAGGAGATAGCAGGTTCAGGAGACAGTTCATGCTATATTTGTTGTCAAGCAGTGATTACTTGATGTGTACACTATTGGATATCTAGTTTGCATATTTTCTCAAGTATTATGGTTCATATTCAGCAAGTTCACGTTTTTTGAAGGAAAGTCAAATTCAATTTTGAAGAAGACTTTTGAAGAACAAGTTTTGAAACGCGGGAGTACAAGCTTGAAGCTTGTGACAGGCTATTTGAAGCTTGTGGTAATTTGCAGATTATAAAGTTTGCAGATTCAGTTCAGATTGTACCAATATGACATTGCAGGGGGGATTGTTGGAAAACAATGCCTCATTGGTTGGAAATTGGTCAAAGTTTATACCAGTTTTTAGAATGTATATCTGTTCTTTCCATTACTTCTACAAGTAAATGGCGTGGGCGTAGTGGATAAAGCATTGTCCTCCCATCCCAGCCACCCGGGATCAAATCCCATCGCCAGCAACACGGAGATATACAATCCTTTTGATATCATGCTTTTCAACTCAATAAAAGCAAAACGAATAGCGAACGCGGAAGACTATTTGCGTAGCGATCATGCTTTATTGGAGATCGTAAGTTCGTAGCTTTATTAGAAGCGATTGCTTTTGGAGGGGTGCTTTTCAAGTACACAAACTACTATATAAGAAGCACCTTGGGCTCATTGTAATCATCCTTCACCTAGGATCAACACAAGCTTTGGAGCTTGGACCTCAGTAGAGGTGGTGTTTCTTCTAGCACATGGGGCAGCCATGGTGCTATCTTGAAGCATGTTGAGGAGCAGCTACGGAGTTCTTCTTGGTGATTCTTCTTGGGGAAGATGAAGGGTGTGCTCACACTCTAGCTCATGGAGAGGAGGTCATCTCTTGTTCATGGCAAGAAGACTTGATTATTAGAAGCTTGATAGTGAGGATCGCCCATCTACATGATGTATTTGAAGATCATCTTCTACAAGAAGATGTTAGGTTGAAGATTATCTTCTACAAGAAGATGTCTGGCTACTTCAAAGACATTGGATGGGACCATCTACATGATTTTGAAGATTATGTTCTACAGGAAGATATTAGGTTGAAGATTGTCTTCTACAAGAAGATGTCGGGCTACTTCAAAGACATTAGATGGTGATTAACATAAGATTCACATCTTATGTTAAGTATTCAGGTACATATTCTCTTTATGCACACAGGTACTACTTGAAGTTTATGGAGGCTGTGGCGTTCATATCAGAAGGAGTCCTATTCGGCATAGGTACAAGAGAATCAGTACTTATATGCTTTATGCATATTTTTATGAGGTGTTTGAGAAGGTGTGTTCACATGAGTTTGAGGATTTCCGGCAACAATCTTGTTAGCATTCTATGCTACTTTATAAGTATGTGATCTTTTCACACACGTATCTGACTTAGGGTCTTCCATAGCCTAAGTTTAGATGTAGGTTTGTTGACCATCGGTTTCACACTGATCCTTCCTCATTCAGTCACTCATATTCACTCTTCTATAACCTATAAGGTCACACATCTCATGTATATTCAGATTACTGCCCATACATCTGAATATGTTTGTTACATTGTACATTCACTCATTCATCTATTTCTCATCACATAGAGTGGTTGAGAGTTTTGCTCCCACATTGTACATTGAACATTGGTATATATGATACTATGAGTAAGCGATGGCTTAGGTAACACCTTACACATGTTGTCTATTCTTTCTCTATCTTTGTCTCATCATCTGTATGATTAAGTTGTGGTATGTTCATGTTTTGTCAATATGGAAGATTGCTGGAATTAATGTTGTACATGAATGGAACTATGGAACCATGGACCTGTGGCATGAGCCTAAGGGCCTACCTCACTTCCAACATGAAGAAAGCGAATTTGGACATTGGATGATGAAAAACTAGGCCCGAAAGTGGCTGCCTAGTTCCTGCTGAAGCACTGCAGAGAGATTTTGGTAAATGAAATCTTGTTCAAATCAAACACTAATGGTCTTTGAACAAATCTTAGGAGTGTAGCTTTGTAGTGTGACAAAGATTTTGGAAATTGGATATCATGTGAGCAAGCTATGGTGTGGAGAAACTGGGTATGTCACAAGTGGGAAGTCAAAAAGGTAATCTTCATGAAAGGGTGACTTTGAGAAGCTCCAAACTGAGCATCTGAAGCTTTTTTTATCAAACCCAAAACCCATACCCCATCTCCACAGCCCACATTACATGTATGCATCATTATTTTGCGCAAAATCTTGGTTCATAACATCACCTTTGTACTCCAAAATTCCAAGAAAATTTCAAATTTTTCTCCTAACTTCAGTTTAAGCTCCTTGTAATTTCGAAAAACTTGAAATACCTACCAAATAGGCCTTTTATCCCATATAGGGATATGCAATAGTCTTGTAGGAGTATAAATGGAGGATAGAAACCTTCACTCCATCACCCAAGAGGAAGGGTAAGAGAGAGAGAGCAAAGATGGGGGAGCTCCCTCGTCGGCTATCCTCTGTCTGTGGCTTGTTAGTGTTGGCTATCCTTTGTCTGTGGGCCTGTTGGTGCCTCGACTTATGTGTTGACTGGCTCCATCCATGTGGGATGTCTATCGCCATCGCCTGGGCTCTCATGCCAATGTTGAAGTCTCTCGATGATGCCCCTTCATTTTTTGTGTTGCTTTGTACTTCTCACGATTCTCAAGAGCACGGAGCTCTATCTCGATCCTTATTTTCCTAGCCGCATACCCCCTTTGATTTCAGTGTCCTCCTTAATTAAGAATGACTAATGTGGCATCTCACATGGGTGCCACATGACACTCATGTGTGTGCCCTTCTAATGGAGTCCTAAGAGATGGTTCATACCATCTCTTCAATAAGGACTCCCCTCATAACAAAAAAACCAGCGGCTGCTAATATAAATGAGTCTTTGGCAATATAGCTAATGTCCAATTGAGTGAAGTGAGTGCCTTCGTGTCCAGCCTCCAGCCATGACTAAATTGGAAGCCCGTGACATCATTGATGAGAAAAATTGGCAGGTGGTGATGCATTGCTATTTTGCTAGGTGAAATCATCTTGAATTTGATGACATCATTAATGATGTGTTTTTAAAAAGGTCATTGCATTTGATCAATCAAGTTCACGTTCATCACACTTATCTCTTACTTGTAATTATTGCTTACCCTACACGTAGCATGGCTATAAAGGTATGATTTTGAATAATAGGATTACTACACATAGCAACCATCCAAAACTAAGGACTTGTCCTCATTTAGAAAAGATGACCACAACGGAAGTGCATGAGTCTTAAACCCCGTGGATACCCTTATGTTCGTCGATATTTGAAACATCAAATTCCCTAAACAAGTAACTTTAGAAATTCCAATGTTTGGCTTCTTTCTTTCGCACTAAGTATCGCATCTTGTAATACACATAAAAGCCTTAATTTTGTATATTTCCAAGGGCAGTGTGACCCTAAATTTGATCGCACCTAGAAACACTCTTTTCCCAATATTTGAACCTTCATTTAGAGATTATTTTGTAATATTTCTAGGGTATCGACCCTCCTTTTTGGGCATATCATTTGGCACTCCACGTACTCAAGTACCCACTTTGTAAATAAATTTGCATAACTCTAAGGCATTTCTTTTTGTATTTTTTCAAGGGTCCATTGGTACATTGTAAGACCTTCATTGGTCTTCCCCACAAGGGTTTTCACACTCTCCGTCATCATAGGGCTTAACCCTCATCTTTTGCACTCATTTGGCACTAATTGCCCTACTTTTGCATCATCAAGAAATATAAGTACTTCGTGTGTGCATGTGCACTTTGGGAGGCTACTCTAAGCCCCCCTCCAAGGTATCAAGAAGTGTATGGCTACTTTAAGCCCCCTCCCCCCCCCTTTTTGAGGTTTCAAGAAGTGTACAACCTTTTCAAGCTCATTTTTTCAAGTTTTCAAGCTTATTTCCAAGTTTTATAATCTCAAAGAAAGAAGCAAGTTCTTCATCCATGCCAGGTTATTTGCCTTCATTTAAGCCCATGTTTATGCCTAAGGAAGAAGACCTAGATGGCCAAATATATAATCTATGGAAAGATATCATGCATACTTGAGGCACATCTTGCATACTTGAGGAAGAAACTTGAGCATGTATTTATGGTTGAAAATGAGTTTGTGGATGTGTATGTGACATGATAAGCCTCAACCTTCTTCTTCCACTCATTGCTCTAATGATGTTGATTTGTAGAAGAACAAGATATGCAAATATTTTTGGAAGTCTAGTCACACTACTAATGAGTGTAAAAAGGTTGGTAAGCACAACGAAAGGAAGAAGGAATTCAAGATGTCTATTGCTGAAAATTCTTCAAATGCAAAGAATGATGAAGCCAACATGGCTCATAATTTTTGGGTGTGTGTTGTTACATGTCATTCTAATGCATCATTGCATTCTAAATGTATGGTTGTGGGTGATTCTAATTCAAATTGGTTCTTTTATACTAGTGCTTCAAAGCACATAACTTCATGCAAAAGATTTTTTACATCTTTGAAAGATGCACCCAAAGGACGACATATATATATGTTTTTTGCAAACAATGACTCTTATACTATCATTGTATTAGGATACATCAAGCTTAGGATTGCAAACGGAGGTGTGGTTGCCAGAATTCTAGCATCCTTTACTATCATTACCTAAATCATTTCTTTCAAAATTTTTGCTTTCGAAGCCTCTACCTTTGCCTCTTCCTCTTCCAAAGTAGAATACCTAATCAAAACTGGGGTTTCCTTGGGAGTTTGAATCCTCAACAAGATTCTTGTGTTCAATAATCAACATAGATATTAGATCAGCAAAATTCAAAATATTTTCCCTAGTTTGTATAGAAGGTTTGAACTACTTATATGTAGCTCCTAAACTAGGAAGACACACTTCCACTTTATCATCATCATCTATATTCACACCAATAGATGCAAGTGAAGCACATATGCTTTTGATTTTCAGAGTGTAGTCACTTCTCGACATGCCCTTTATCTCTAGTGTATGCAGCTCGTTCTTGAGTTGCAATTTATGTGCCTTTTTATTGGTCTCATACAATGTGACCAAACTGTTTCAAGCCTCTTTCAAAGTCTTGGCATCTCATATGTGCCCAATCATGCTATCTTGTATGCTATCAAATAGCCAATACACTACCTTTCTTGCTCCTTGA
The DNA here is from genome assembly GCA_020310875.1 of Ceratopteris richardii. NCBI lineage: Eukaryota > Viridiplantae > Streptophyta > Polypodiopsida > Polypodiales > Pteridaceae > Ceratopteris > Ceratopteris richardii. Next base: position 102,499,837 of record CM035425.1, on the reverse strand, counting down.
TTCCAATCTTCATACACTCTTAACTCGTCTGTAGTCTGATTCCTCTCTATTAATTGTCGAGAATTTTTGTTCTCTCCTTTGATGTACTTCCGGTAGCCTTTTCCCATCATGAAATTCATCATCCTGAATCTCCAAGCATGAAAAATTTTCTTGTCCAGCTTATCCCTCATAAGCTAACTCATTCCATCTATGTTTGCCATTCTTGCAACTATTCAAAACACAAGAAAACACTACAAGCAACACTTTTGCTTGAACATTGCCGCACTATGACGTGACAATTTGATCTAAGAAAAAAACATTTTTTGTATATCAATAGTACATGGAATCTCTTGAAATTTTGGATCTCGAATATATGAGTGTTGCCAAACAGGATGCAAGTTACAGTTCTGCAAACTACCCTAGTTTTTCTATGGGCCCCACCTTACGAGCTCAAAACAAAGGTCGAGATCCAAAACTTTGATCTGACAAAAACAAGTGATCATAGAGGGATAACTCTCAAAAACATTTTGAGGTCTTCTATCTTCATGCCAATTTTCATAGCAATCTGAGGTTGTTTGTGAATCGTGCTTTCTCCACGCCTTCTCGCATCCTCTTCACAGTTGGCCTTCTCCACGAGCTCTCTATAGCCACACTAGCTCTGATACCATGTCACGAGGAAGGAGATAAGGAAGAGAGCTCACACACACACAGACTCTCACAATAAAAAGGAGCACACACACAAATTGAGGCCCTATGAGTTATACAAGTTGCTTATACCATGTTGAGTTATAGAAGTTGCCTATACCATGTTGCAACACACTCTTGACCTCGAAAGGCAAAATGCTACATGCACATCTACACATGGATAGTGATGTTGGGTGCCATGGACACCATATCCTTAAGGTGTGTGAGATTCCTATTTTCCATGCAGTCAGAATTGGACCTTCCTTCTCAATGAGAAAGTGCATACCCCACATATCTAAGGCTTTATGTACTATGTTGTTGGTCAAACAAAATTGTTTTAACCCATTGCCCCACAGTAAGGATGGGATCACAAAATTATTGGATGCTCTAGGGTTATTTTTGGGCATTAGAGAGTTGTCGAGATAGTAGCAATGCATAAAGTTGGGCTTTGGAAGCTTGGCATTGAAATATTTTACCAGACCCACTTTCTACCATACTGGACATAGCTCCACTACATTGTATAGATGTTCAAATTCTCTTGTGAAAAGTGGTAATTTCTGTGCACATTGTTGTATAGGATCTTCACTTCCCAAAGAAAAGATCCTTACATGAGGTGTCATGCCACTTCAATGAACCAATGTGAATTCTTGTTGACTGGACTTGTATGGTCCATTGGTGGATCTTGAATGAGGATGATCTATAATTCCCTCATATCTTTTGGTCAGCTCGTAGGCTCATCTAAGATAGGTAGGTTCTCTATATCTATGGTTTGCTAACTAGTCCCAACTTGCAAACCAATTCTTGCTACTTCATCCATATTGCTAATATTGGTTGGTGCCCTTGAATATGCTTGAAGAAGACTTCCATATTAGTATTGCATAGGAAATGAGATGAAACCTTGCCCCCATTACAATAGCAACATGATATTTGTTCTTATCAATGAGTTAGTAAGGGTGATGTGTCATGTGAAAGTGAGTGGATGTTGGGAGGTTCGTAAATTTCCTAGATGCATACTCTGGAAGTACAATATACTCAAAATGCATCTATCCTTTTGTAAGGGTATGTACATTGTTGGGTCAAGGGGTTTATTACAAGGTTTGACTTTCCATACTTCCCTTAGCAATGCCTCTTTCTCTTTTGATCGTTTTTCCTCCTGTGTTTTGGCTTCTAATAAATAGAGGTACTCTTCCCCCAAAGCACAAAATGTCTCCATGAGGATGGACTCTTCATCTTTTTCACTATCTTCCTTGGGTTTACTCATACTAGGTTCACACTCTTCAATAATTGAATCACATGTAATTCATTCTATCATGAAAACTGAATTGTCAAAGTCATCCTCATCCTAATGGGGAGTCCACTTTTCTTCATCAATGGCAATGTCCATGGTGGCTAGAAGTTTGACCCACCCATGGGGTTCAAATTCTTTGTTAGGTAAAACCATCCATGCATAGGCTAGGTCTTGGATTGATGGAGGGTTCTCCTTAGCACCAACCTCTCGAGTGGTTTCTCTTTTCCCTTCCTCTACTACAACTTTACACATTCATAAATGGGTGTCTTCATGCATCCAAGAGGATCCTGATCCTATGGAGTGCACCAAATCCATGCCATCTGATGCTCTATGGACGACATTCCATTATAAGGGGGTTACATCTCTATGTGAATAGTCCTTGAGATTAGGTTTGGTGGTGAATCCCAAGTGTTGTAGGTACAAAGAATTAGTTCTCCAATCTTGCACTATATGTAGTTGTTGCATGAACATTCTATCTAAGATCATCTCATAAACATGATTTTTTTCTAAAATTAGATATGCGAATGTGTGATCAAACTTTACACCACAAGTGGTGAGAGTTATCCCTTCTAGTAATCCTAGAGGCTTCTCAATGTGGTCATCTATCATTTCCAATTTCATCCTCATTGGCATGAGTGCCAGCTTTCCCCAATGCTTCTATAAGGAGGTGGGAGCAATGGAAACTCCTACACCCGAGTCCAAGATTGCTTTGGTGGGAACAACCCTAATAGGTAATAGGGAGATAGGTATTTTCATCTTCTCCTTCGGTCATATCTCCTATTTTGTCCAAGGGTGACTCTGGTAATGTCTTATGTGTCCCTATGTAAGAGGGTGGATTAGTTACTTTTGGCACTTGACTTGCTATATGCTTCCATAGTTATCGTTTCACGTCTAGTAGGTTCTCTAAGGTGAGATGATAATGTGCCTTAGTATTCTTTACCACTTCTATGTTCCTAGGTATGACTAACTCCTCGTTTCTTACCAAGATAGTAGGGGATTTCACTTGAGTAGATTTAGACTCCCATGGGCATGTGAAGTGAGGTAATTCCTATAGGGAATTGAATTCAAAGTTCAATCATCCACTAGTTTGTGCATCCTCCTCTTCTCTGTAAATAGAGGGAATGTCTTGTGGGAATTGGTCAAGAAGGTCATACATTAGCTCAATGGGTGGATGATTCTCGCTCTCTTTTGCCCACTTTGCCTCTTGAATCTCTTGTCCAAACTCTTTTGAGTATTGATTTACAGAGGAAGAGATTTCAAAATTAGTGGAATTAGGAACATAAGCTTCCTTCAGAGGCAAGTTTATCCTTTCACTTCTATCATTAATCACATTCGATGTAGTTGACTTCCCAAATTTGGCTATCATCCTCTCGAGTCTCTCTAGCAATCCATCAAAGTGTAATTGTGTCTTGGTTGAGTTAGTGCAATTCAAAAGATGATTGGCCTCAAAGATAGTTTGAGCTAGTTCCACCATGTCTACACATAGCCTAATCCTTTCAATTTCAAAGTCAGTTTATGGATAACACCAATCTAACTTTGCCATATTTGGCCCTTCTCGAATTCTAGTCTAATATGCCTTGAACATCATGTCAAGATCTTCTGGAGTAGGATCTGCTAAGATCCATCATGCTCTAGGTGGTGGTGGTTTGGTGGGATAGTTTTGGTGTGATGAGGGTGATGGGTTGTGAGGCTGCATGTGAAATGTGACATCTATCAATTCAACTTTATTTTCCCTTAATCTCTCTTTGATTTCAATCATCCTCTTTGTCCACTATCTCTTCATCCTTTCACAGCTATCCTTTGAGGCTCTCATTCTCTTCTTATTTATGCTCTTAGTCTCACTATGGTATGCACTGCTCTCTTGACTTATGCCCTGATGTTTTTGTAGATCTTAGGCCCTAGTTACTACTCGCACTAGGGTTTTAGTTATGGTACTCCCACTAGAGTCTACAACCAAGCCCATAACATTGATCATTGTGATCTCTTGTGTATTGCTTGGATTCTTAGGATGACCCCTTAGGAGGTGTTCTTACCACAATCTAGACAAAATCCTTGAATGGTCATTGATTGGGGTTGTCTTGGTGCAGGGATTGGATAGTCTCGGATGAAGTGATCTCATTTGCACCTATAGAATGGACCTTTGGGTGCTTGGGGTCTCATCTATCTTGGTTGGGGCTAAGGGTTCTGATTTTTGTACATCACATTCAAATACTCAATGTTTGCCATGTGGTCTCCTCCATGGTTGTAACATCGTTTCAATGAGACCATCCTAGGGGTATGCTTGCTTGAGACTCCTAATTTCTGAGCTACTTTCTCTACCAACTCCTCTACTGAAGTAGATGATTTAGAAGTGAACTCATAGCACTATCCAAGTCTTTATATATCTTTGAAATCTCTAATTCATCACCCAAGTTATCCTCTATGTCTATACACATGCGCACATACTACTCTATGTTCCTCAGTTCCTTCACATACACATATGAACATAATTTTGCACTTAGCAAACTATGCAAGAATAATTCCACTTGTTTGGCCAGTGTGGGCAATTTTTGAATAGAAAACCTTTCCAAGTATTGCCTAAATCTTCTTCCAACTAGACAGACTATTTCCTAGGGTTTTTGCTTGCAAGTATGTATCAGGGATGAGGTATTGTGGTATATGCCACTCTTGGAGAATTCAGTGATGAATGCTTCCAACAACTACTCGATGTTCCTAAATTGACCTTGATGTAGCAGTTGAAACCATGTCAAGGCTATATTCTTCATACTAAGGTGAAAAGCATTGTATTGAGTGAACAATTCATTAACTTGTTTAGCTCATATTACTTTTCTAAACTCTAGTACATGAACGCATGGGTCTTCAGTGCCATCGAAGTAGTTCTTCATGGACTTAACCATTTGATTAGGCCTCAATATCCTATGCTTTTCTCTAGGTCTTTGCAAGGGAAACTCATCTACACCTCTTTGATGTCTTGTGTCCAATCTTGATAGATCTCTTCCTAATGTGTCTTCAGAGCTCACCTTATGTATTCATTACTCTTAGAACTTAGCACATATGGATAGTCATTAAGTTGTTGAGCCCAGGACCTAGCTGTGATTGACACTAGCTTGAGAGGATCTCATGCTTTGTCTATCCTGACCTAGGCAGCTCCCTGATCTAAGGTCCATATGCCTTGTCTATTAACCCAATATTTCCCAAGTACAACCATGCTACAATGTTCTTTTGTCACAATCACTTGTTCTTTCTATGTTCCCTGTTTGGGTGGTCCAGTTAGTCATGTCGTCAAGAATACTTGAATTAGATTGCGACTTGATTTATGATCGATGAATTTATGTGCTTTCACTTAGGGTTTCCCAAACTAATATTCTAGCTATACTTGAACTTGAGTGATTAGGTTTTCTTATACTTGAGTCATGCCTAACATAATCTTGATCAATCAATATTGCACTTAGCCTAGGCTAGAAATTGACTAAGGGGGTTAAGTATTCTTCCAATCTCGATTTCAATGCTCTTACAAGTGCTTGAATGCCCAAGAAGTGTGCTCCCCAAGTGTAATCTATGTGTGAGCTAACCCTTTGCCTTGCCCAAGAGCTCTAATGGCCTAAAAAAATACCAAATTTTAGCTCAAAATTCACAAAATTAAAAACCTTAATTTTTGGTTGAAAATGATTGTCTATTGCGATTGACAAGGTATCTCTATCATGATGGATAGGCTATTAATCAGGGATTTTCCATTGTGATGGACTAGTCCATCATGATAGGCAGAGAAAAATGAACGAAAGGAGAGTTTATGACCAAAATTGGTGGAATTTCATGGAGGTGTAGATAGAGGTCAAGAGGGAGTAGTGATGGTAAGGATGATGATGAGGAGGATGGAAAAGTAAAAAATAAGAGTTTAACTACAATTCCAATGTCACATCTCTACATCTTACCATCACAAGCTTGTCCTCGAAGCTCGAATTTGGTGTCACTCTAGCACAATGATGAGTATGAATGTGAAGAGATTCACATCATAATACTCAATCCAAGGAGACATGAGGGTGGTATGACAATCATGAGCAAGTGAGAGTACAAGTGTGTGAGTGAGAAGCACACCAACATGCACAAACATACGCACATGCATGCACACAATAAGAAAAAGAGATGGAGCAATGGAGTCTTTCATTAGCCAAAAAAAATGTTAGATGGTGCTTAATTCACTTCAATTCTCCATAATTTGTCTTCCAAAAATGAGCTTTCTAGCTCCTTTTATAGTTTGGGGCTTGTTCAAACCTAGCTCTTGGCCTAATTAAAATTTTGCTAAGGTATTTTGGAGGCTCAAACGAGCTCTAAATATCATGAAAATTGGTATATACATAGATCTAGCACTCTTCAAGCTTGAGGACTTGTTGAACAAAATGGAGTTGGAATTATTAAAAATAGGTTTTATGATATAATGGAGTGATGAAAATCACTATTTATAATTGTTTGATTTGAAAACGAATTGCTTGCCCTATTCACTCGATCTACATTGACTTCGTTTTGATTGGGTCCTACTTGTCCTTCTCTATTGGGGGATTCTTGTACAAAAAGGGATTTGAGTGTTTGTAGGAGAAAAGGGAAAGATAAGAAGAAAGATACACACAGGAAGCCTCTCTTAATTGATTATAAGAAGAAAAATACAATGGTGATGCACAATACAATCCAAGGCTTTTGTGCAAAATCCCATAGAGTGCACAATCACAAAATACAAAATACCCAAGGGTCTTGTTGCTGTTGGCCTTCTCTACACCAGACCTCCACCTTCTCCAAGCATGCACTTGTGCACACCTTGCACGAGGCTTCCAATAAGGGGGAGGGATGGACACCTTCTGCCGGCACGCGCACAGCTTCAATGGGACCTTCGGATCTTTGGTTGTAAGCTTAGCACTCCTCTTCACACTCCTTAGTCACTGTTCATGCACACCTTGCACTTCACTTCTCTACATCGCACACTGTGTGTCTCTTCCACTTCTCTCTCTTGCTTAGTCTAGACTATGATCACCATGCTTAGTCCTCAAGAATAATGCCTTGCCTTGATTTGAGTGTCGGGTCACATACACACGTAATTGCTAGAGTATCTTGGTGCTCACTTTGATGTCCCAAGATTGTCTCCAAAAGTGGGCAGCCAACGAATCCATGTTTTGTCATGTAGTGACTTTAGACTAAAACAAAAAATTTAATTGGGGGGCCATGCTTTTACTTCTGTGTACGCTGCCGCTTCACATACCTTCACATTTTGCCTTTTAAGTCTTCACTTGTGCACCTAAGAGAGGGTTCACTTGAACCTTCCAAAACACTTTAAAACACTTTGAACCTTAGAGCAATTATAGAAATACCTCTGCAACCTGCAACCCACTTCTACAATTTTACCCTTTGTGAACAATTAATTGTGCACTACTTGTGCACCTTGACCCTCCAACTTTGAACACTTTGACTTCACCCATATTGACTTTGACCTTGACCATGTTGACTTTGACTATGGTTGACTTTGATCAATATGACTTTTATGGGCTCAACAATTGCCCACCACCTAATGGGCCCTCTATCCCGGAGAGCTACAACCAAAACTCTGAGCAGATAGGACACCATGATTTCTGTGCTACAAAATCTTCAAAAGGACACTTGAGCAGCAACCAAGTCCACTAGGAGCAGTAGAGAACAAACACCAGAGAAGAACCAAATGTTGTTTTGTTGCACAGAAAATTAAAAGATGAAAAATGGAGGGTAGGAAAGGGGGGGGGGAGGGGAGGGTTGAGGGAGCTTAGATTGAGAGGGTAGGGAGGGGTAAGAATGGGGCTGGGCAGAATGGTAAAGGTAGGGTGATGGAGTTTGGGAAATGTCTAGAGGAGGTAAGTGGAAGAGGGATGAAGGTAGGCGGAGGAGGGGGGGTAGGGACCATGTGAAGAATTGGGGCAATGTGAAGAATTAGGGGAGTGAGAAGGGGATAGAAGAGGGGAATGGTGGAGTATTGTGAAACTATTGGGGTTGGGCAAAAGTGAAATTCACAACAACATAGAGAATAACCAGTACACATGCCAATGGAACAGAATCAACCAAGAAACAACCATATAAGGCATAAATAACAAAGAACCAAAATCTCATATATAAGAGTAGAAAAATACAATGAAAGTTCTAACTATGTAGTAAGCAAATGAAGTCCCAATGAATGGCATGTAAAACAAGAAGAGAACTAAGGGAAATCATGGGATGTAGAGTCTCTACAACTGAAATGAGGCAAGCGGAGACAAAAGGTGTCTACTAGGGAAATATACTAGGGAGCGGGGTTTGGCTGGTGCACCAGTGGAGAATGAGACCCTTCCACAAGTGGAGCATCACTATGAAGTGGGGGCCAGTCTAGGGAGGTTGGTGGAATGATAGCGGCCTCCTCATTCCAAGCAGCAATCCTGCTCCTATACCTGTGTAGGTGATCGTGCTCCCATTGGACTAGCCTATACGCAGGACTATCACAGATGCCCAATGACTCACGCTGTCGTATCTCCAAAAGAGCTCGAGTCACAAGATCTACCTCATTTCGGAACTTGTCTCTCTCCTACTGAAGGGTCCACAATGCAGCTTGAGATGTCTGCCACTATGCGATCATGGAAGCACGAATATGCTCGATCATCAAAGCATACTACTGGTGGAGCATAAGTGTTGCAGAGACTGAGTCAAGGGAGAGGCTTGTAGCATCGGCTCCATCACTAGCGATGAGGCTCACATCACAAAGAAGACCTAGGAAGGGGGGATCATTGGCAAGGCTATCACGGATGGAAGGGGGCAAGGCTGATGGATGTGGGGCCGGGGTAGGTTGGGGGTAAGCGGGAGAAGCCGGAAGGTTGCAACGAGGAGGGGAGGTGGAGGCGGATTCAATCGAGATGGCTAGACATGGAAGAGGGAGAGTGGCACGAGTCGACGGGGGTGATTGTAGGGATGGAGAAGAAGGGGAAGGAGAGTGTAAGCTACTAGTCAGAAAAGAATCCATCAAATGGGCATGTACCCACCTTGTAGGTGGTGGAGTGGAGGTAGCGATGGGAGTGGACTCATGAGGAAGGGAACTAAGGGTTGTAGGCAATACAATGGCTGGTGGGGGAGGTGGATGAGGGGAATGGGCTATAGAGTGTGCGGGGTGGGATGGGGCAATGCCAAGGCTGGGTGCAATGGACTGTGTACTAGGAAGATGAAAGAGCCGTGCCAAGTCCAGGGCGGAATACATAGAGAACAATCGCGTCCCGCGATGGAGGGCATCATGGAAGCGACGAGAACGAAGGAGAAAGGACTGAAACATAAGGGAGCTATATGGGTAAGGGTGATCATGCAGAAAGCAGAAAAGGGGGTCGGCCATATGTATATCATGTAACAGAATATCCGAGGATGGGCTATGGAATAAGAAGTAGAAAATGAAGGAATGTAGGATGGCTAGCTAGTACGTGGTAGGCATGGCATCCATGCCATACAACCGAATACAGTAGGCGATGGTCTCCTCCAGAGAGAACCCAGAGTAGAGGAAGGGTGGGGCACGATATGAAGAGATGCTAGAACCAATGCCCACGACGAACTGCAGGTGTCAGTGAACCGGATGGAAAAGTGCAAGAATATGGAAGCGTTGCGCGAATATTAGCACCCTCTACCTCAGATAATAAGAAGGAGGCTAGACATCAAAGACCAGCCTGATGAAGGCAACCCTCTAGGAGTAGGTCCATGAGCAAGATAGGGGGCAAGGCCAAGTGGAGACGGATGGATAGGGATGAAGACGAATCTTGATGATCAACAATGGAGGACAATGGTGGGCGTGGAGCAGGAGAAATGGAATGGCTATCCAATTTGCAGATGGAATGACCACTGGAACCAATGGAGTGTGTCGAAGCTGCAGTGGGAAGGTGGAGGCCCGGCGGGAGAGCCCCCGGGCTATGCAGAGAGGATCCAGAGAGGGATAAAAATGCAACCCAAAGTGGAAATAGGAAAAACACATAGAAAAAACAAAAATCCAGGTAGTTGAACCCAAAAAACGGCTTCAGCATGTCAAAAAACCCTAAAGACGACTCAAAAATTACGAAAAACGGAGGAGTATAGGGTAGGGAATGAAACAGCTAAAATATAAAAGAAGAAAAAGAAGAGAAGAAAAATGCCACAACCAAGCATAGGATATAAAAATATCCTATGCTGAAGTGGGGGGTAGAAATAAAAGTAAAAATAAAAATTAAAAAAATGGGCTTACCTGATTTTTCTTCAATGCCAGTAGGAGGAGAAGGGAGTGTTGGGGAGGGTTTATATAGAAGAAAAAAGGGGATATATATATATATATATATATATATATATATATATATATATATATATATATATATATATATATATATATATATATATATATATATACTGAAAATTTCCTTCCCCTTATTTTTTTGGTGAAAATATCCAAAAATTGGAGAAAAATACAGAAAAAATCCAAAAAATTCTCAAAAAATTTCCTATAGGTCTAGTCCGGTTTTTTCACTCAAAACCATGGAGAAATTCCTTTATTCCTCCAATTTAGCAAGAAAATGATAATTGAAAAGGATGAAAAAATGCTAGAAAAATTCTAAAAATGCTTGAAATTTTCCCAAAAATTGTACTTATTCCAAGGACTATGAAAGGGTTGCTGAAGTTGCTAAAAACTCAAAGAAAAAGCATGAAAATGGATAAAAACTACTAAAACTTGAGCAAAAATAACATGAGAAGGCTATGTAGAACCAAGACAGATTTTGCAAGTTCTAGGTGATCCATAAATCTTCAGTTGTGCTGATGATAGGCCTTGAACTTTATGCAGTGCTCCAAGCCGCTAAGAGACACCACAATCTTCCTTTCCCTCCACGAATGCTACTTTTGATGATCCATGTAGAAATTCAAAGGGTTCAATAGGCAATATCGCATAAACCAGTTGGAATGGAGAATATCTAGTAGCCTCTTTGTAAGCTAACCTGTATGCCCATAGGGTACCTTGATAAGGAATGCCTGAGGAAGTGGGTTGTAACATGCATTCCTTCCTTAACATGGCAATTAATACCTTATTAGTGTATTCTACCTGTCCATTAGCTCTTGGATAATAGGCACAACAAGTTCTATGTAGAATTCTGTATCTGTTAAAAATTTCCTGTAGGACCTTGTTCACAAATAGAGTACCTTGTTCTGTACAAATTTCAAGGGGGCATCCAAAACTGCAAATGATATTACCATAAATGAAATCAGCAACAGTTTGAGCAGTGCGATCAAGGGAGGCAATAGCTTCAGCCCACTTTGTCGCATAGTCCATGGAGATCAATAGATACTTTTCTCTTTTTGGAATCGACAGAGGGCAGATGGGCCCTATGAAATCTAGCCCCAATTCTCAAATGGTTGCTCAGAAGTGGAAATAATCAAGGGGTTGTGCATCTACTTTGTTGGCTTGGGTCCACACCTCTGACAAACATCACACTCCTTTCCCCATTCCTCTGCATCTTTGAATAATGTAGGCCACCATAAGCCAGCATCAAGGATCCTATGACTCATAATGTGTCCTGGAAGGTGCCCACCACATGTTCCTTCATGTGCAGATCTAAGGAATTCCCTCACTTCTTCTTCTTCCATGCACTTCCTAACCCTATTATCTTTTCCCTATCTATATAATTTTCCTTCAATGAAGGTAAAATGTCTACTTTTTATTAGCAGTCTCTTTTTTTGCATAGCACTTGCCTTCTCCGGATACAATCTAGTTTTAATAAAATTCTTGATGTCCTCATAACAACCTTGAGCTTGTAACACAAATAGATTAGCATCTAGAAAATCATCATTTACTCCAATTGTTTGATCCATCATGTTGATCTTGGATAAGTGGTATGCCATAACATTTTCTTTACCTAGTCTATGGACTACAGAAAAATCAAATTCCTAGAACAACGAAACCACCTCCATATCCTCCTAGTTGCTTGTGGCTTGTTCAATAAATACTTGAGTGGTTGATGATCAGTGATGATAACAAATTCACACCTAACAAATAATGACAAAACTTTTGTACAAAAAAAACCATTGCTTAGTCAAGATTCAACTAGCATACTGAATAAGTTTGTCAAGTTTGTATTCTTCACTGTCTTGAGCCAAAACTACACCAACTGCATATGCAATGGCATCTACATGTACATGAAAAGTATTTGACCAATCTACTGTGATAAGAATTGGTGTAGCCACCAATTTGGACCTTAGTGTCTGATAAGCATTCTCTTCTTCTTCTTCTTCTTCTTCTTCCCATTTAAAGGGCACTTCTTTATAAGTCTAGCCAGTGGCCTTGCTATCTCTACATACATTTTGATAAATCTTCTGAGATACCTAGTATGCCTCAAGAAACTTTGAATCTCTTCAAGAGATTTCGTTTTAGGCAACTTTAATATAGAAATAATTTTATCAGGATCTGGAGCCATACCTTTAGCAAACACCACATGTCCCAAGAGTGTTCCTTCTATCACGAGGAAATGACATTTGTTTGGGTTTAGCTTTAGTTTAGTCTCCCTGCATCTCTTAAAAGCATTATGCAGCTATCTCAAGTGATGGTCCAAGCAATCCAAAGGGGTCTCTTTGTGAGATCCTGAAAATGAAGAAAAGTCATCAATGAAAATCCTGAGTGTTTCCAGCAATAAGGGTCCAAAAATGAGGTTGACACTCCTATTAAAGGTGGTTGGAGCATTTCTGAGTCCAAAGGGCATTTTTACATACACATATGTTCCCCAATGATAAAAGTAGTCTTTTCACGATCCTCTTGATGTATGGATATTTGATTATACTCACTAAAGCCATCCATAAAGCTATATAATGCATGTCCAACCACTTCTTCAATGTCCTGCTCTGCAAATGGCATGGGGAATGGTCACCTTGTTGAGTGCTCTAAAGTCAATACAAATCCTGATTTTGTTGGTATTCTTCTTTGGTACTATAACAATTGGTGAAAGCCATTCTTAGTGTTCCACAAAAATGATGATTCGTGCATCCTCCATCTTTTGTATTTCCACATAAGCAACGTCAACATATTTTGGTTTAACTCTATAACTCTTTCCTCTTATTGGTTTGGCTCCATCGACAAGAGGGATTTTGTGCTCTCCATAATTGGCACGCACTCCTTCTAAGTCTTTATAATGCCATGCAAAAACATCTGCATAGTAAGAAAGATTTTACCTTTTCAAGGAGCTCTGGGTGGCTCCACAACCAAGTCGCCACCAAAATTGGACGATTATTTTCCTGAGAGCCTAATTGTATTTCTTTGACATGGTTTCTCTCTACCATGGTGTCTTCATGCTCATCTCCAACCCTATTTTCTTCCAATAGCTTTTCATGCATTGTTGCATAAGTAGGAGTGTTCTCGATCTCAATATATTCCTCTTTGCCCTGCATCCATCCTGAAGGGATTTCTTGAATTGTTAAAGAACATTCGTCACTAGTATGTTTTACTTTGTCTAACTTTAGTAAATTTCTTCTCTGTTGTTGTTGCATCCTCCTCCAAGTTATATTTGAGGGGTGTCTTCCTCCCCCTTCTGTGGTCTGTGATGGGTTCTCCCAATCCATCAACCTGAACTTTATCCTCATTTTCATCATATTGAGAAAAACTCCAAAACAAGAGGAAGAGTTGCCTGCTTGCAGCCAATTCAGAATATCTTCTTCTTCCTCGAACTCTACTTGTGGTTGGTCCTCCATTTCTAGTTCCATGCAAATGTCAACTAATTGCATCATTTTGGTGTTCCGTTGATGATCTGGGCCCTCTTCTAAATGTATCTGTGTCATTTCTTGCCTTTTCTTTTATACCCACATATTGTCTTTACCCCAATCATGAATGACACTTGCATGCCTCAGCCATGGTCTTCCAATTAAGAGGAGACATCCCCCTTCTACCTGGGGTAGTCCTAATACCACAAAATCCAAAATGAAGAGATTACCTTGCACTTCCAGTGGAACTTTGGGGATCACTCCCATTGGCCTTACTTTGCTTTGATCTACCAAAGTAACAGTGAAATTTGCAAGTCTTGAAGGGTGTAGTCCAATCTTTTCCATTGTATGTTCAAGCATCAAGTTAATGCCAAAACGATCATTCACAATAACTCATTGAAACTCATGACCTTTGATAGAGACTCTCAGTCGAGGGCTCTTATAATCTATAAGGGGTGCTTCCCCTATGATTTTACCTTTATGCATAACAACAGCCTTTGCCACTAAACTTGTGGTGGAAGCCTCATCAATTATCTGCAAGAGTTCTGACCTAAATTTCCCATCCATCCTTATTAAATAAAAAATACTAACCTCCTTTTTCATGGACTTGAGTAGTCTTGAAGCTTCTAATTCCTTAAAAGCATGGGCTCCAATTGACTTATCAAACTCCTCATGAGCCCTATTGAATGCATCCCCAATAGCATCAGTGGTACATATGAGATCTCCTTTTTGCCTTGTATTTGCACATGTGGTGGCTTTGTCTTCAGATGTCTCTTTGTCTTTATTCAATCCATTAATCCTTGATTCTTGACCTATTTCTACTTGAGACTTCCCCTTGCTTCATGTCTGCACTATAAAAGATTCAATTTCTTCTAACTGCACCAGCCTGGTAGATGGTAATGGCCCATTGACGATCTAACATTTCTTTTTTGCACACATAAATCATTTGAATATGGGGCCTAGATGAAGATGTTTGATTCTTAGGACAACAATTAGTCTAGTGGTCTCTAGCCTCTGGTCAGTTCTTGCAAGGAGGGGCATTTTCTAGGAGAGTGCATCTACTTTGATAATGCCCACATTCTCCACATTTGAAACAAATAATTGGCCTCCTTGACCCATTTCTAAAGTTATCCCTATGTCTAGGGTTGTAATTGTTACCTTGAGTAGGTGCCGCCGCCATCACATTTGCTGGTGGTAGGGCTCCTCCTTGTGTCCAATATGTTGTTGTAGGCATTCCTCTTGATTGACATTCATGGGCCTCATGACCAACTTTCCTGCATAGCTGGCAAGTTACACTTAGTTGAAGACATTCACTTACTACATGACCTTGCTTGCTGCACATGGTACACCATAGTCCACTTTTGATGCCACCCCCTTTGAGATCCTACAACTCCTGTCGAAGTTGAGCTAGTTCTTCTGCTTGGGCTTCCTCTTCCTTTTGTAGCTTCAATGCCTCAATCTCCCTCCTCAACTAAGTAATAGCATCTCCTCCTCTTTATGGGGCTTATTCCTTTTTAAGCCCTCTAGCTCTTTCCTTAGTTGGATTACTCGATCTTCCATTTCTATAGAATAGGGTAGTTGAGAAGAACTTTCTCCATATTGTTGCCTTATTTATTCCAATAGTGTAGTTGTATTGATGAGCTCCTCTATGGAGGCTATTGGCAACACTAATTCCTCCATTTTACATTGTGTGGTCACTAGAAGTGGCTTGCCTAACCATTTCTTAATAAAGAAATCATGTGGAGGATCTGGCAACTTAGCCATTAGTGCCTTGGCCCTAGTTACAAACTCTAGAAACTTTTCACCTGGATCCAGTCTCAAGTTTTCTGATTCCTCTATGATTATTTCTATAGTATTTCCATGTTGGGATTGAGTTTTGAATGCATCTTTCATCAAGTCCCAAGTGGTGAAATAGTTTTCAGCAAACTGGTTGAACCATTTATCTACTAACCCTTCTAATGTGGTAGGGAAGAGTATCAAAAAGGCATCCTCTCTTCCCATAAATCCTCTTGTTTTGCATAATGCTAAAAACCTCCTAATATGCTTGTCCCGATCTTCCTGAGTTGAGCCTTTGAAAGAAGGAAATTTCATATTTAATCTAGAAAGTAAACTTTCCAAATCTACCTCTTCTACCATATTCTTTACTGATGATGTCGACGATAGTGGACTGGAGGATCTTCTAACAACCTTCCTTCTTGTGGCTTTGCAAGTGATCCTCAATGTTTGGGATTGGGTTGCGGTCATGATCTGTTCATAATCCTCTTAGTATGAGATAATTGATAATAATATTTACCTCTTAACCCAATGAAGTAGTACTGTCGGCACTTGAATGATGGTTCTCCACACTACAATATTTCTTCTCTTATGCTCAAATCTCCTTGGAGTCCCACCGTGCATGCCAAAT
Source organism: Ceratopteris richardii (assembly GCA_020310875.1). Lineage (NCBI taxonomy): Eukaryota > Viridiplantae > Streptophyta > Polypodiopsida > Polypodiales > Pteridaceae > Ceratopteris > Ceratopteris richardii. Next base: position 102,483,761 of record CM035425.1, on the reverse strand, counting down.
TTTGTTGGGGGATTCTTGTACAAAAAGGGATTTGAGTGTTTTTAGGAGAAAAGGGAAAGATAAGAAGAAAGATGCACACTGGAAGCCTCTGTCGATTGATTATAAGAAGACAAATACAATGGTGATGCACAATACAATCCAATGCTTCTGTGCAAAATCCCACAGAGTGCACAATCACAAACTACAAAATACCTAAGGTCTTGTTGTTGCGGGCCTTCTCTGCACCCGACCTCCACCTTCTCCAAGCCTACACTTGTGCACACCTTGCACCAAGCTTCCAATAAGGGGGAGGGATGGACACCTTCTATCGACACGCACACAACTTCAATGGGACCTTGGGATCTTTGGTTGTATGCTTAGCCCTTCTCTGCACACTTCTTAGTCACTCTTCATGCACACCTTGCACTTCGCTTCTCTACGTCGCACACTTTGTGTCTCTTCCACGTGTCTCTTAGTCCTCCAACGAATAGTCCTTGCCTTGATTTGAGTGTCGATTCACATACGCTCCTAACTGCTGGAGTATCTCGGTGCTCACTTTGATGTCCAAAGATTGTCTCCAAAAGTGGGCAGCCAACGAATCCCTGTTTTGTCCTATAGTGACTTTAAACTAAAAAAAAAAAATTAATGGGTGGCCATACTTTCACTTTTGTGTATGTTGCCGCTTCACATACCTTCACATTTTGCCTTTTAATTCTTCACTTGTGCACCTAAGAGAGGGTTCACCTAAACCTTCCAAAACACTTTGAACCTTAGAGCAATTATAGAAATACATCTGCAACCCGCAACCCACTTCTGCAATTTTACCCTTTGTGAGCAATTAATTGTGCACTACCTATGCACCTTGACCTCCAACTTTGAAAACATTGACTTTATCCATGTTGACTTTGACCTTGAACATGTTGACTTTGACTACGATTAACTTTGAACAATATGAATTTTATGGGCTCAACATTCTCTCTACCCTCACTCTCTTTGACTCAACTACCTCATGATTCCTTATCTTGTCAAACTTCCTATATTGCCCTTGCTATTGACAATAAAGCACAAAACTTAGAAAATTAGATGGTTGTGTCTAGTCTCTATGTGATTTGCTACCCAAAAAAAGGTAGCCAGTACTAAATGGGTATACAAGCTAAAGTGTAAGCCTAATGGAATAGTTAGCAAGTATAAGGCTAGGCTCTTGCAAAAGGTTATGCTCAAGAGAGAGGCATTGACTTTGATGAGACGTTTGCACCCACATGCCAAATGATCAATGTCCATAGCATCTCTACAACTCATCATGGTGCAAAAAGGGCATGAAAACAAATTGTGCAGCTTAAAAAAGGCATTATATGAAGCAAGCACCACATGCTTGATATGAAAAGATATATGCCTACTTGATTGCACATAGTTTTGAGAACAAGTCCAATTGAGAGCACCTTATATATTAAGCATGTAGAACATGTACTTTTGATCATTTTTGTGTATATTTATGGCATCTTGCTCATTGGTCCTAATGAGAAGCATATTGTTGAATTTAAGGCTGATTTTCATGCCTCTTTTGAGATGTCAAATTTAGGGCATTTGCATCATTATTTGGGCATTCAATTTATGCAAGTTGATGGGGGAATAGCTTTTTGTCCAACAAGATATATTGACAACAGGTTGTTGGATGCTTAATTTATGTATGCATAACTCGACCTTATATGCATTATGTTGTCCCTGAAGTGAGTAGGTCTATGTATTGCCTAGGTATCAACCATTGATAGGCAGTCAAGCACATCTTTCACAACTTAAGTGGCACTCGGCTACTTGGATTGTTTTATCCCAAGGGGGATCATTACCACTAGATTTGCATGCTTTTTCTTACTCGGATTGGGCTAGTTGCTATGACATTCATGTATCCACCAATGTTTTTTCTTAATGCTTAGCAGGTCATGCATATCTTGGTTGAGAAATAAGCAGCATACTATGGGTACTTCTAGTTATGATGTTGAGTATAGGGTAGATTTCACAATGATAGTTGAATGTCTATGGCTCAAATGCCTTTTTGTTGGCTTTGATTCTTATGAATCTTCTTCCACCACCATCTTCAGTGATAGTCAGACCGCATTGGAAATTCTGAGGAGCCCCATGTTCCATGCGCACAAAGCACACTGAGGTGCACTATCATTATGTCATGTAAAGGTTATCTATTGGTAAGATCGATTTGGCATATGTGGCCACACAGGATAACAGTGCATACCTTTTCACAAAGGCTTTGCCTAGGGAGAAGTTTGAATCTCTCACAAAGCTTTGGGGTTACTTCGTTTTGTAAATTGATCTCTTTCCACATAGGCTGTCACTTCCCTATTCTTGAGTGCTAGCTCCTTGTTCACTACATCACTCCTAGGGCGATTGGTTGATATAGTTTGGTAGTGATGTATGTTAACACACTAAGGATCCCCAAGCAAGTTTTCCCTCTTTAGGAGATTCTTTTGTAATAAAATAATAGCACAATGGAATAGACCTATAGATAGAGCTGAGAGAAAAATGCAGAAAAAGATAGATGTAGTCTAAGAAACTGAGTGTTAGACTCAAGAAATGATGGGTGGGAAATGGTTGAACCACACCCTAAGAGGGCAGATATGGAAGTAATCCTCAACCATGGTTTTTCGGGCAAGTTTTAAGTCCATCATACTCCTAGCCAATAGGTCATGAGTTCAAATCCCACAATCGGTATCAAAGCCTAGGAAGTAGGCTTGGGAAAGGTGGATGGTAGGCATGCGCATCACTTTCAAAGATGATCCCAACAAAGATTAGAGTGTATCTCCCGATCGGTAGGTCGGATTTAGATGTGTAAGATACCATTAGAAATCTCTCGGAATGAGCAATCCAATGCAAGCATTATATTGAGGATCCAAGATATCTTGCATGGGTGAGACCCAAGTTCAAGAGACAAATATTGAGAGCAAGATAGATTTATAGGCTAGTGGCCAAGAATCAGAAAGGAAAGGTTCAAGATGCCCAAGGTTAAGAGCAAGGCAAGTCCATAGGCAAGTGGTCAAGAAGCCGAAAGGAAAGGCTCAAGACATCAAGGTTGAGAGAAATCCAAGTTTGTAGGCAAGTGGCCAAGAAGTGAAAAAGAAAGGTCCAAGAGACGAAGGTTGAGAACAAGAAGGTTCAAGAGACTATGCAAGGGTGAGGACATCAATTCAAGAAAAAATCAAGGATTCATCATTGAGGACAATGATCTCTAGAAGGGGAAGAGAGTGTTAGACTCAAGAAATGACGAGTAGAAGATGGTTCAACCACACCCTAAGAGGGAGGATTAGGAAGTAATCTTAAACCATGGCTTTTGGGGCAAGCGGTTAGCCCATCATACTCCTAGCCGATAGGTCATGAGTTCAGATCCCACACAGAGAACTCAAATTCTCAAATTTCAAGAGTAATGCAGCTACAATGATGGTGGTGTCCACCTATGCCCTCCTAATGTGGAACTTAGATGGTGATCTAGATATACTCGATGAAGGGCTTACTAGTGCACGATGCTATGTAAAGCTCAACTTGGGCCATGCTTATATATCTTTTACAAGGGGAGTCGGTATAGATAAACATAGTCGAGAGATGCAAAATGGTCAGCAAAATATATAGTCCAAAAATATCTCCATAACTAGAATTCCTACCGTCTCGACCCTACAAGTCAAGGGTAGGCCCCTCCAACCTCCAAAAAGGGGACAAGCCTCCCTATGTACTCCCCTCATTAAGGTTCTATGGGGAAACTACACGACACCACAAGGCCTTTATTTTTTTGTTGAATGGCAACCCAATGGCCTAAACATTTATGCCCTACCTAACCTAATATCTAGGCTCACAAAGATCATCTATTAGCATCAAAGGTCACATATAGACCTCATCTAACTTAGAGGTTAGGGTTCCACAAATGTCTGGGCTCTCATAATGGATTCTCCTCATAATGGGGGCCTTACAACTTAGAGCACCATGGATCATTTGTGGTCATGTGAGTGTGGAGTATTAAGTATATCTAACACCCCCCATCAATGTCCACCCCATGGTGAACAACCTCCTTGGTCCAATGCCAAGCTTTGAAAAATGTCTATGAAGTTGTGCTCTCACAATATCTTATCTCCATGACCTTGTCCTAAATCAACTAATGCACATAGTGATAATGAATTTCTATGTGCTTGGTATGTTCATGGAAAACAAGATTCTTGGTGATCGCCATGCAACTTTGGTTGTCACACTTCAACATTGTAACCTCCTATCCTTGTATTGATATGTGCCATAGGATCCTCCTCAACCATACTACTTCACATGTTGCAACACATGTTGCTTTTACTCAGATTAAGTAGAAGATAATCCTATAGTTTGTTGGAGCTAGACGTCTGCGGAAGCACGCAAACAACACAAGGAAGAAGAAGCTTGGAGCATAACACAAAATATTGAATGTATTACTAGAGAATGTACAAAGATAAGTAGCCCATTAGGGCAATATGCATATATACAATCTGGGGTAAGAAAACATCCTAAAGAGGGAAAAAAGTGCCCCAGTGGTCTTAAAGTGTTCACACACATCACTACCTAAATTTATCAGCAAATCCCCCCTGGGAGTGATGTGATGAACAAGTAGCTGGCATTCATGTATAAGGAAGTGCCAAGCTATGTGGAAATCACTCCACAAAAGGAAGTAAGCCCAAATCTTTATGGAAAGCTTCCAATTTCTTCCTAGGCAGAGCCTTCGTGAAAATGTCTACAATGTTCTCCTGCATGGGCACATATGCCAAGCTGATCTCCCCAACAGAGAACCTCTCCCTGACATAATGATAATGCACCTCAATGTGCTTAGTGTGATCATGGAACACAAGGTTCCTCACAACTTCCAATCAACTCTCACTGTCAGTGAAGTTGGTGGTGGCAAAAGACTGACCAACACCCAAATCAGCCATAAGGCATCTGAGCCACACACACTCAACAATCACTGTGAAAGCTGCCCTATACTCAACCTCACAACTAGAAGTGACCACAATAGGCTGCTTCTTGGTCAACCATGATATATTTAAGCTACCAAGCATGAAGTAGAAGCCACTGGTGGACACACGAGTGTCATAGCAACCAGCCCAGTCTGAATAAAAAAAAGCATGCAAATCTAGTGGTAGTGATCCCCCCTTGGCATAAAACAACCCAAGTAGCCAAGTACCACTCAAGTAGTGAAAGATGCACTTACTGCTTGGGCAATGCATAAATCTTCTCATCTGTGAGACGACAAACTGAATATCTGGCCGAGAATAATGAATAAGTAAATCAAGCATCCAACAACCTGCTGATAGAGGACAACATCAAATGCATCTCCAGCATCATGAAAACTCAATCAGAAGCCTGTCTGCATAGGAGTGGCAATAGGCTTATAGTCTTCAAGGCCAAAAGGCTGCAATAATGTGTCAATATATTTTGTTTGACACAAACCCATTCCATCATCAACTTGCATAAACTAAATGCACAAATAGTGATACAAATGCCCCAAATGAGACATCTCAAATGAGGCATGTAAATCAGCCTTAAAATAAGCAATATGCCTCTCATGAGGACCAGTGAGTAGCATGGCATCAACATAAACCACAATAATCAGAAGTACATCATTATCACGCTTAACATATAAGGTGCTTTTAGTTGGACTATTCTCAAAACCATGTGCAATTAGGTACACATGTATCTTTTCATACCAAGCACGTGGTGCTTGCGTTAAACCATATAATGCATTCTTTAACCTGCACACCTGGTTTTCATGCCCTTTCTACACAAAGCCACAACGCTAAAAAACATATACTTCTTCATGCAAGTCACCATTTAGAAATCCAATTTTAATGTCCAACTGATGTAGATTCCAACCATGATGAGCTGCAAGTGCACAGATGCTACGAACATTAGTCATACGGCAAGTAGGAGCAAAGGTTTCATCAAAATCAATGCATTTTTTCTGCACATAACCCTTTGCAACAAGCCTAGCCTTATACTTGTCAATTGTACCCTCAGGCTTATGCTTCAGCTTGTATACCCACTTAGTATCAATAGCCTTCTTTCCAAGAGGCAAGTAACATAAAGACCAAGTACCATTCTTCATTATAGCATCATATTCAGATTGCATAGCAACCATTCAATTTTTTGAATTTTGTGCTTCGTCAAATGAAATAGGCTCATTATCATCATAGAGATTAGATGCAGCCATAGAATAGCAATTTGATGCAAAAGATGCACTATGAGAGCCTGAACGAGTATGATATGACAAAGGTGCATCTAATTTGTTGTCACACAAAGTCTGCACCAGCCATTTTGGCATAGTTTTTGCCTCCTCAATGTCAGCTCTCTCATCAAAAAGTGCATCATGTAAATTTGCATCATAAATGGGATGATTTGCATCATCACATGAAACTTGCAAAGGCTGAGAAGTTGCCTCATTAGGACTAGCACTACACTATCCACGTGTAAAAAGAAGTAGCAAAGTATCATACATGTCTTTGGAGCTAATAGATGTCTCCTTAGTACATGAAAGCAATGGTTGAATAGCATCTTCCACAAAAACAACATCATGGCTAACCAGAATGTGTTTACTCTATGGATAATACAAAAGATAGCCTTTACTTTTAGAACTGTAGCCAACAAAAATACATTTTACTGCTTTATCATCCAATTTTCTGTGATGTTGTGCAGGCACTAATGCATATGCCAAACAACCAAAAATACGCAAATGAGAAATAGATGGCTTGCAATCATGCGAAGCCTCATATTGAGTGATAGACTGTAGCGCTTTAGTGGGACACTTGTTAAGTACATATGTTGCACACATGACAGCCTCAAGCCAGAAACTATGTGGTAAAGCCTGACGCTTGACCATACACCTCGCCATCTCCATGAGTGACTTGTTCTTATGTTTAGTAACTCAATGTTGTTGAGGTGTATACGGCACTGTACACTGGAGTTTTATCCCACGTTTAGCTAGAAATGCATTAAAATCCAAAGACATATATTCCCCCCTTGATCAGAATGGAGGATGCTCATTTTATATGCTCACAGATTTTCAACCAAAACCAAAAACTGTTTGAAGCACATGAACACCTCGGACTTTGCCTTCAATGGATATACACATGCATGCCTGGAAAAATCATCGATGAAAGTAATGAAGTAAAGATAATTTCCAAAAGAAGGTGTATGCATAGGACCACATACATCACTATGTACAAGCTGCAATTTTTGAGTAGCCCCAACTAAACCATCTTTTGGGAAGGAGAAATGCTACATTTTGCCCAGAATAGAACCTTCACAAACATGTTTTCGAGGTGCCTCAAGTTTGGGCAAAGAGGACACAATTTCAGATTTCTACAGGCATAGCAAACTAGCAAAATTCAAACGGCCAAAGTGTGCATGCCAAAACTTTGCATCTGACATAGCCTGAGAATCATTTACTGCACATGCCAAATCATTTATTGATCTTTCATAGTCTATGAGCTTATACAACCCACGACATAAAATGCCAGAAGCAATAATCACGTTGCCATTTGACAGATCATGTACTGTACATCTATCATCAACAAATTTCACAACCAATCTTGGCTAATTCAAAAACTGATAATAGATTTTTCTTGATCCGTGGCACAAACAAAGCATTTGACAAAGTGAAAGAACTACCATCAGCACTAGTCAAAATGATCTTACCAACTCCCATAACAAGATAAGAGGAGTTCTTGGTGCATGTAAGAGTATTCCCTGTAGGGGCAATCTCAAGTGAAGAGAAGAAATTGTGTTGCGAGGTAATATGTTTGGTTGCCCCATTGTCAAAGTACCAAACATCTAAGTCTACTGCAAACATGCACTGCTCATGAGAAGATGGGTCAAAATTGCAAACAGTAGTAAATGCCCATTCTTCTTCCTGTACAAGGTTAGGAGACTCTGTTTTTGGTGTAGAGGCTTCTGCAACAACCATTCTAGCCTCTTTGTTCTTTGCCTCTTTAGCAGCCAGTTTTAGATAGTTCTTTATTATATGATTATCTCCTTTAGAGTACTTGCAAACCAATTTCTACTTTTCTTATTTCTTTCCATCTTTGTCTTCCCTCTTCGATTGTGCAGAATTAGTAGATTTCTCCTTACTAATTGAAGAGCTCCATTTTCCTTTGCCCTTCTAACTAGTGAGGAAAGCTTGATCTGCAACATGCATAATGGACCTGTTTTGCCTGGACTGATCTTCCTCCAATAGAACATAGAGTAACTCCTCAAATGTCAAGGCATTTGGTTTGCCTTTCGTCATCGACTGAAGAGTAGAAGCAAAACTCTGATATGAATCAGGAAGACCATTCAGAACGGTCTGCACAAGTGAGCTATCTAGTATAACCTCATCAATAGAAATCAATTGTTCCTTCAAGTCTTTGATCTTTGTTAGAAAACTATCCATAGAATCATCTTCATTCATGTGCTCACTCTCCAATTGTTTTCGAAGGTAAGCAACACGAGACTCATTCCTGGCTTGGTACAATGTGGTAAGTGTATCCCAAGCATCCTTAGTTGTTCTACAAGAGTGAATCTGAGGAATAATGGCATGTTTGACAAACAAAGCTATCAATACATGTGCTTGGACATCTCTGCCATCCCAACAAATTTTCTCTACGATAGGTGCAGTAGAAACCGTAGCACAAACAAAAATATGCAGAATATCATCATCTTCGATACCTTCTGCATCAACCTCAATACCTACAGTTGTAATAGTTGTAGGTGTGATAGGACATTTTTCAACACCCTACACAATGTTCCATAGTCCTTTTGCAACCAATACATGTTGCATCATATAAGCCCACAATGGGTAGTTGGTACCATCCAACTTATCCTCAACAACCAACATACCAAATACATCACTGCTTTCAGCCATGGCTAGTGACTGAAATACCTTGATGCAAAAAGTTGACTATATCTCAAAACATTATCTGAGACTATAACCGGAGAGGCATAGACAGCACCCTAGATGAATCAGTGACCTGCTCTGATACCAGTTGTTGGAGTTAGACGTTCGTGAAAGCACAAGAACAACACAAGGAAGAAGAAGAAGCTTGGAGCACAACACACGATACTCAATGTATTACTAGAGAATGTACAAAGATAAGTAGCCCATTAGGGCAATAGGCATATATACAAGCCGAGGGAAAAAAACCTCCTAAAGAGGGCAAAAAGTGCCCTAGTAGTCCTAGAGTGTTCACACACATCACTACCTAAATATATAAACATAGTTGGTTGCTTCTTACTAATCCAAGAGAAAATACATGATCCAAAAGAAAAGCTATATCCAAGAATTGATTTTTTGGTATTAGTATCTCCTACCCAATTTGAGTCACAATATCCAACCAAAGATGATCCTTCTTCATAAAAAATACCATAATTAGTAGTTCCTTTTGTCACGAGGAAGGAGATAAGGAAGAGAGCTCACAAACACCCACTCTCACTCTCAAGGAGAAGCACACACACAAATTGAGGCAAGGAAGAATGATCTTCTTCTTCTTCTTCTATTACATAAAAGGAATGTACAAGAATGACCTAAAAACAAGAATACAACAGGTGCAATATATAAAGACTAGTACATAAGGAAAAACCCAATGTCCGCAAATGAGTGAGCTGGCAAGAAACAAATGTGCCATCACTCTCGCTAGATAAATCTAATAAAGCTCAATGAAGTATCCCTGATATATACCGGCGTGACCACTATACATGTCAGAGAAACGAAAAACTGGTATGTGTCATCCTGGATCATCACATGTTGAGCTTGATATCTCAACACTCCCCCTCAAGCTCAATGCCATATCCTGTATTCCAAGCATCTCCGGAAACTTCTTCAACTTCTGAGCTCCAAGTGCTTTGGTGAAAATATCAGCAACATGCTCATCTCTTCTCACATAAACAAGATCAATATAACCTGCTAATACCTTCTCTCTGATGAAGTGATAATGTACCTCGATATGCTTTGTTCTAGCATGGAAAACAGGGTTCTGTGCTGACTGTATGTTGCTAAGATTATCACAATAGATAGTGATAGGCTTTTGCATTTCCACACCTAAATATGCAAGTAACATCTCCAGCCATGATGCCTCACATGATGCCATTGTAGCACCTCTATACTCAGCCTCTGTACTCGACAAAGCAACAGTGGGTTGCTTCTTACTGCTCCATGTAATAGCTGCACCTCCAAGTGAGAAACGAAATCCACTAGTAGATCTTCTATATGGAGTACTACCAGCCCAATCTGCATCGGTGTATCCATGAACCTGCAAATCTATACCAGCTTCATAAAACAATGCATAATCCAAAGTAGCACTCACATAATGTAGAGTGTGCCTCTGAGCATACAAATGTGGCTTCCTGGGAACCTGCATAAACTGACTTTCAAGTCCAACAGTATAGCAGGCCTTGTAATTGTGAGATATATAAGACTTCCCACAATTTTCTTGTACATAATAGCATTTTCCAATGCTTCACCTGATGTAGTATTCAATTTCAAATTCTGATCTAATGGCCTAGAAATTGGCTTACAATCAACCATACCATACTTTTGTAGCATATTCAAGGCATATTGCCTTTGTGACATCCATATACCTATTTCTGTATGTATAAACTCAATGCCTAAGAAATAGCATAGCACACCAAGATCTTTCATGTCGAATTCCTGCATAAGAAGTTTCTTTACCTCTTTGATGCTTTCTTCATTATCACCATCTACAAGTAGGTCATCAACATAAATAGCCACAATAGTGATGCCATCATCAGCCTTCCTTGCATATAGTGAGTGATCTGCATCACACATAGAGAACCCAATGCTGGTTAAGTAATCAACAATCCTTGCATGCCATGCACGAGGGGCTTGCTTCAGCCCATACAAAGCCTTTTGCAACCTGCAAACATATTCTGGATGCTTTGAATCTTCATATCCTTATGGCTGGTCCATATATACTTCTTCCTATAACTCACCATGTAGGAAAGCATTCTTCACATCCATCTGATGTAAAGTCCATCATTTTGTTGTAGCTAATGCAACAAGTGTTCTGACAGTAGACATTTTAGCTATAGGGCTGAATGTTTCCTCATAATCAATGCCATATGTTTGTGCATAACCTTTAGCTACCAATCATGCTTTATACCTGCTTATGCTACCATCAACATTATGCTTTACCTTGTAAACCCATTTGTAGCCTATAGGTTTCTTTCCTTGTGGCAATGGAACCAACTTCCATGTATCAATTCCATAAACTGCAGCCATCTCCTCATCCATAGCTTTTTCCCAATCTGCATTAGCAATTGCATCTTCAAAACAAGAAGGTTGAGCATCTTGAATTACCTTTGTCATGTAGGCACAATGGCGAGCCATGTAACTATCATATGTCAATCATTGCACTAAATTACGCATCCTCCCAGATCTTCTTGGTCCTGGTTCACTTCTCCTTGTATCATCTGCATGTGCCCTTCTTACTCTTGGAGTCTTCATAGAGGGCAATCCAAGTTCCTCATCAAGACTCTTTTTTGAACCGCTTGAATCTCCATCAATGTCTTCAAAATCTGCACATGTTTTATGGCCAACAGAAAGCTTTTCTTTACCTTTCTTGGATGTATTTGATGAATTTGCTAGACTGAAATTTCCACGTAATTTTCCACTCCATGGATTTTAGTTGGAACTATTGCTTGGTGATGCATTTGGTCCACTCAAAACCTGAGATTCTGCACCTGATTTTTCAGCATTTTCTTTGTCATTTGGTTCAAGACTCAGTCCTTCTTTGGCATCTGCATAGAAGCTTGACATTTCATCAAATACCACATCTCTGCTCACCTTTACCTATCGTGTGAGTGGGTTATAACATTTATATCCCTTTTGCTCAAGGGAGTATCCAATGAAGACACACTTTTCTGCTTTTGGATCAAGCTTCGTCCTAAATTCATCTGGGACATGTACATGTGCAATATAGCCAAAAACTTTCAGATGTGATAAATTTGGCTTTTTACCTATAAACTTCTCTTCAGGTGCGACTTGATGTACAACAGCAGTCGAAGTTCTGTTCATGATGTATACAACAGTATGCACAGCTTCTGCCCAATAACAATGAGGCATATTCTTCTCAGCCATTAAGGCTCTTGCTATTTCTGCAATATGTCTATTTTTGTGTTCAGCAATGCCACTCTGTTGTGGTGTGTACCTGCATGAAAAATGACGCCAAATTCCATGATTTTTTAGAAAACTGCTGAACTCATTTGACATGTATTCACCTCCTCCATCAGATCTTAATGTCTGAATGTACTTCCCTGTCTGCTTTTCCACCATAGCTTAAAAATTCTGGAAGTGAGTGAACACCTCGCTCTTCTCTTTCATGAAATATACCCATACTTTGCGTGTATGGTCATCAATGAAAGTAACATAAAACTTGCAACCACCCATAGATGTGGTCTTTGCTGGACCCCAAACATCTGTATGTACTACTTCTATTACATTCTCACTAACATGCTTGTCATGTGGAAATGATGCTCTTGACTGTTTACCAAATTGACATGCTGCACATACCTTTTGCATTTCTGCAACTTTGAAATTTGGTAGTCCATGGACAATCTCCTTTGACTGCATCAGTTTCAGCCTTTGCAAGTTTGCATGTCCAATCCGTTTGTGCCATATCTCTATATCTACAATAAATCCTGCACCTTTTGCAAACATGGCTGCATTCATTTCAGGAATCTTCACATTTAAGGCGAACATCCTACCCACTTTGTTTCCTTTGGCAACCAATCATCCATCCTGCTTGTACTCTTCTACATATAATCCATCAGCATTGAACCTGACTTGTAATCCCTAGTCAACCATTTGTCCAACCGAAACTAGATTCTTTGTTATATTTGGAACATGTAACACATCAGCAAGATGTTTTACCTTCCCGTCCTCCATAGACAATACTATGTTTCCTGTATGCTCAATAGGATGTGATGTATCATCAACTGTTTCAACATATCCAGGAACTGGCATTTTCTGCAAACTACTAAACCATTCTGCATGACTGGTCATGTGATTTGAAGCACCTGAATCAACACACCAGACATTATCATTCGATTTTGAAACACCAGTAGACATCGTATTCATCATGTGATGTTGAACCAGAAACAGCTTCTCAGAATCATCTGCACTTGTGAATGCATAGTTGTTTTGCTACCTTCTATTATTTTGATTCTTCAACCTGCAATCATGTTCAAAGTGTCTAGGTTTACCACAATTCTAGCATCCTTTACTATCATTACCTGAATCATTTCTTTGGAAATTTCTGCGACCTCTTTGGCTCCCCCTGCCTCGAAATTGTCCTCTTCCTCCTGCATGATTCTATTGTTGACCTTGGTCTTGGTTACTGTTTCCTCTTCTACTTCCAAAACCTCTACCTTTGCCTCTTCCTCTGCCATAGTAGAATACCTGCTCAGAACTGGGTTTTCCTTGGGAGTTTGAATCCTCACCAAGATTCTTTTCTTCAATAATCAGCATAGATACTAGATCAACAAAATTCGGAATATTTTCCCTAGTCTGTATGGAAGTTCTGAACTGCTTATATGCAACTCCTAAACCACGAAGGCACACTTCCTCCTTATCATCATCATCTACATTCACACCAATAGATGCGAGTGACTCACATATGCTTTTGATTTTTAGAGTGTAGTCACTTACCAACATGCTCTTCTTTTCCAATGTATGCAGCTCGTTCTTGAGTTTCAATTTCCGTGCCTTTGTATTAGTTTCATATAAAGTGACCAAACTGTTCCAAGCCTCTTTTGGAGTCTTGGCATCCTGTATGTGTCCAATCATGCTATCCTGTATGCTAATAGATAGCCAATATATTACCTTTCATGCTCCTTGGTTCCATTCCTCATATGCTCTTAACTAATCTGGAGTCCGGTTCCTTTCTGGTAACTGCGGAGCATTTTCATTCTCTCCTTCGATGTACTTCCAGTAGCCTTTTCCCATCAGGAAATTCCTCATTCTGAATCTCCAAGCATGGAAGTTGTTCTTGTCAAGCTTATCACTCATAAGCTGACTCATTCCATCTCTATTTGCCATTTCTGCAACAATTCACAACACTACAAAACACTACAAGTAGCACTTCTACTTGAACACTGTCGCACTATGATGTGACAGTTCGATGTCAGAAAAACACAGTTTTCATGTATCAAAAGTACACAGAATTGCTTGGAATTTTGGATCTGGAATATATGAGTGTCACCAAACACAATCCAAGTTATACAGTTTCTGAAATTGACCTGGTTTTTCTATGGACCCCACCTTGCGGGCTCAAAACAGAGGTCGAGATGGCTCTGAAACTTCATAGCAAACGCCGATTTTTGTAGCAAATGGAAGCCATTTTGTGAAATCGCGTTTTCTCCACACCTTGCCGCGTAGTCTTCATCGTCACCTTCTCCACGAGCTCTCTACAGCCACGCTGGCTCTGATACCATGTCATGAGGAAGGAGATAAGGAAGAGAGCTCACACACACACACTCTCACTCTCAAGGAGAAGCACACACACAAATTGAGGCAAGGAAGAATGATCTTCTTCTTCTTCTTCTATTACATAAAAGGAATGTACAAGAATGACCTAAAAACAAGAATACAACAGGTGCAATATATAAAGACCAGTACATAAGAAAAAACCTAATGTCCGTGAATGAGTGAGCTGGCAAGAAACAAATGTGCCATCACTCTCGGTAGATAAATCTAATAAAGCTCAATGAAGTATCCCTAACATATACCGGCGTGACCACTATACATGTCAGAGAAACGAGAAACTGGTACGTGTCATCCTGGATCATCACATGTTGATCTTGATATCTCAACACTTTTCACATATTTGAGTATCTGCATGCTTGCCTTCCAATGATTTTGGAAAAGGTTATTAGAGAACTTGTTTACTACTCCAATAGCATAAGAGATATTTGTTTTGCTATTGCATAAGTAGATGAAACTTCCAACTAACTTCTTGTATCTTTGAATATCCATTGGACATGAAGTATCTGCAACATAGAATTTTGTGTTTACCTCCATAGGTGTAGAAATTTCCTTACAATCCTCCATCCCGAATGCCTTCAATATCTTGTTGGGGATATAAGGGTCATGTGACCTTACTCCCATATTCATATATATACATCATATATAGAGCATCGCCTCAAGAGACATCATTATGTGGGTTTGAGGCCCCCATGCATCTGTTTGCGACTCTTCTCTCTTCTCTCTCGCTCCATCTCCTCCTTCCTCCTCTTCTTCTACACACGATAGCCCTTCATTGGTATCAAAGCATGCTGACGGCTTATGTGCAAGAAGCCTCAATGGAAGCTTAGGTCACAAGAGGTGAAAGTGCAAGTTGGCATCTTTCAATAGCAGTTTAGTATCTTGGCCATAACTTGAGTTAGGAAGCTTAGATTGATGCGTTTTAAAGTTTTCTGTGTAGCTAACACAAAGAGCTACAACTTTGCAATAGGGTGCAAAATTGGCTTCAAAGTTTTAGACTACCGAAAATTTGAAAAATGTAGATTGGTATAGAAGTTGAATCTACATTCAATAGGACAATAGGTCAGTTTTTGGATCATAACTTGAGTTTTACAGGTCTAATTCATGCGATTCAACTTGTTGTGCATAGGTTGGAGTAGCCTCTACAATTTTTAGAAGAATGTACAACCAAATTCTGAGTGCAAGGTTGGATCTTGAAGTTTGCTGAAGAGCAAAACTTCATATTCAGAGTTATCACTTTTGAAATAGCAAAACACAGAGCATTATATTTTTCACCAAAAGAATCCTACTTGCTTTTGGAGATTGAATTTACTTTGGAACTTATTCGAGGGAAAATTTTTGGTGTGCAAGCTCTTATTTTCAAAGGTTCAAGGCATTATCCATGTATGATCATTGTGGTAGCTCCTCCATATGAGAGTAGAGCATAATCTTGTTAGTGTTTGGCATGTGAGATCACATTGAGGTGTACTCTTTTTTGAGGTTTATATCATGATGAGTTCGATCGTGGATGTATAGTGGCATTGTTATCTATATCTTGCTTATGCCACTTGATTATCGATTTAGTTATTGGTTGCACACAATTCTATGAGAGTTGATTGCGGATCTTGGTTAGTATTTGTATCTTTGTTTTCTTTGCAAGTACATGATCCAGATTGGAGCCTCAGTTACACATTTGTTTGTCATCATTATTAGCATTTGGTCATTGATTGATATGTATTTGCTAGTTTGATTCTTGGCATATATGGATGTTGATTCTCACATGGTTGATTTAGTTCAAAATCCATTTTAGAGAGGAGATGTTGCCGAAATTTCTATAGCTTTTATGCTAGAAGAGAGCTCTAGTGGATCTGGAAGCTTGTGTGATAGATTTGGATCATTGATTATCTCCTTTCACAGGTTATTTGTGATAGGTTGGACCATCTTTTAGGATTCGTTCTTGAGTAGGAGGTGCATTGTCATTGTATTGGCATGTGTATTTGCCATCATCTTTGGTTAGATTGGTGATAGGTGGTGACATGCTATTCATTATTCTTTTGCTATTAGTTATCTGGTTTGATTGCTCAGTTTACAAGGGATACTCTATCAAAATTTTTCCAGGATTATTTCACATCTACTTTGTCAGTTTGCAGACTTGGTGAGTAGGCTTATGCTCATGGGTTTATGTGCATGCTAGATGCATGGTTATGTGTCAGGTTGTTCACATGGTTTCTTCTCCAGTGTCACATTTGTGATATGAGTTATGCATATGGATATGCAGGTGTGATCCTATTGAGGATAGAGTATTATTTTTAGTCTCTTGTTACATTGCTAGTCTCTTGGATTGCCAGCATGGTGTCTTCTCTATTTGATGGCACTGACTTTCCAAGATGGAAAGCTCAAATGTGGCATACATTGGTTCATGTAGGGTTACACATGTATGTGCATAGAGATGCATAGAGGCCTCGTGACATGCCCGACCATGTATGGATGGATATGGATGCATTGGCCTGCTCCAGTATCCAATTACAACTTGTGGATTCTATATATGAATATGGTATGTATGAGAAGACAAGTAGTGCATTATGGCAGACACTACATGATATATATGTGAGTCCATTGACTCATGTGAGGCATAGATCACATCGAAGACTTTGATGTTGGCATTGTGGTCGTGAGGGCCATACTAGATGATGTTTCTCCAGGCAGATGCAACGATGATGTCAGATATATGCATGTGATGTAGGTCAGGTAGTGATTTCAAGAGAGTCTATGGTAGTTGATTATGCCAATGATGGTGATATCACTTTCTCCTATGGTTCATGTCAGGATTCCTCTTGTTCATTAGAGAGCACACATATGGCTTGGTTGCTTGATGCATTAGCCACTTTTCATGTCACTCCACATCGTGAGTGGTTTTGTTGATTCTCAGGTTAGATTCATGGATGTGTGCACTTGCCTCATGGTATGACATATGACATTGAGGGTGCAGGAGATGTATGCCTTATGCTAACTAGTGGAGATCACTTATACTCAAACATGAATGTTATGTGCCATCATTCCCTATGAGCTTGATTTCAGTTAGCCAGTTACAAGAGAGCAGATGTTATGCATTCCTTGGTGAGCATCATTTTCAGTTGTAGTTGGGACAACTTATGCTTGTCAGAGGTGCCAAGATTGGGCACAAGTATCCATTGTAGTTACTTCATGTGAGAGACAATCTCTTCTGAGTGGAGTTCAGCCTTATGTGGGATGTGAGACTCGTTATGTCTCGTTTTGTCTACCTTCATATAGGTCTTTTGACATTCATGATGCACATGTATGGCAAGATTCAGATGCTCAGATAGATGCACATGTAGAGCATACTTTGGATGCTCATGATGCTTATGTAGAGCATGATTTTGTGATCATCAATTTGATCTTGGTGTCGATGTTGTGCAGTTAGCTCATGTGGAACATGATGATACACTTGGTGTGGTAGAGTAGGATAGCTCTTATGATACACAGTGTATGCCAAAGCATACTAGCTCTCAAGATGCACAGTGCGACATATCCTTGGTTGATAGGATGATTGATCTAAATGTTGATGGATCAGCAATCATGTAGTCATTCTTGGATTCGCTCATGCCAGATGTTGACACATATATGTTAGGACATGTTGTTCTTGATGATGGTGCTTTTGATGCCTTGGATACATGCATGGATGACATGATTAGGTTAGCTAGGATAGCACATGTTTCATCAGCATTGGGGAGTCTGATGTACGAGTTGTTATGCTCGAGACCAGATGTTGTAGTTGTTATTAAAGCAGTTGCACTTGGATTTGTCAATTGTTTGATGATTGACATAGGCATAGAGGGAGTGGGAGCTTTGTAGGAACTTCATTGATTCTTGCATCAATCAGATGTGAGCTCGACTCTTATCGATATGAGTCTAGAGCAGTTTGAGGTGCATGGATACACCTTGTTTGAGGTAGTTGGTGTAGGATGATCTATATGGATTGAGATCTGAACTCTTCCTTTACATTACTGTATAGTCCTACATCATTCTTTGTATGTGTTACCACTTATGGTCACATTGACCCTTAAGTGAGAGATTGTTGGTGTTGGGAAAGATGGATGGATGATCCAAGAGATTGAGTAGGTACTACTAAAACTTGCTTTGTACCAGCCCTCTTTAGCTTCAGACTTGATTAGTAGACTCCCTTAGCTTTCCAATGACACAAAGAAATGGCCTATGTCCTTTGGAAAATATGTGTGCAATGATTGAATCAAAATAGATAACTTTGGAAGTCACAAACTCAAGAAAACCTTCTATTTTGGTCTTGACACCTGCTGAATGTTTTGCTCAGTGTGACCAGCACAGTAGCAATCGATAAAGTTCCTTCTAGGGGTATTCAATTAGCTTAGAAAGCTAACATTTTCAAGTGGAATGATGTAAAATAATGAACTATGCTAAGAGAAATCAATTTAGCAAGATTTGGTATACCCCCGACTTTTTAGGGTTGTTGTAGAGATAGACTAGTGAGCACCTCGATGATGATTTTTCTGAATTGGCTGAATAAAATCACTTCAAACTTTGTCAGCATGTAGATGACCTTGAGCTGAATCCAACAAGCTTTAAATCACTGAATTTGGAGTAGTATTGACTGAGATATGCCCTTGAAACGTTGACAGACTTTTGAGTAGACTAGCAGAGAACACAAAGATGAATGATGTAAATGTATCTATTGATTAACAATTGTGTACAAATCCCATTGGCATGTCTAGCATTGCCAAATGGTGTAGAGAGATGTAGGCTATGATATAGTCCTTACACACACTCAAACTCAACAGAATGAGCCTCGGAAATGGAGTGATCTACAAGCGACTTTTTCACATCCAATTTTATAGGAAATGACTTAGGATTTGAATTCAAATTCAAATCTTTGGCTTCCTATGATCAAGCATCTAAAAGTTTGGAGATATTCTCTCAATCAAGTGATCTATGTTTCCATGCATCACTTAGGTAGGTGATTACAAAAGATTCTAAGTCAAATTAGACTTTTACAATGAGCTAAAGTGGTAATAAACCACTAGAATATGTTCCTATGGTTCTTCATGCATGTGGAGTCTTCATGATGTCTTCCAAGACAAATGTGTAGGCTTGTGATTTACACCAACAGCTCCCCCTCAAGCCAAACATTTTGGCTTAAGTCTTCATCTTCAATCTTCAAGTACATCCTGCAATCCAATCATAGATTTGAACCTGCAAAGTTTGGTCCCATCCAAAGCTTTAGTCAGCAAATCTGCACATTGCATGTTGGTTGACACATAGGTCAGCTGAATGTCCTTGCTTAGCAACTTCTCTCTCACATAATGATAATGAACTTCTATGTGTTTGGTCCTGGCATGATAGATAGGATTAGCTGCAATGTGAAGAGAACTTGTATTATCTCCAAAGATAATTGGAGGCCTAGTATATAAGCCCAATTCTGAATACAAAAGCTTAATCCAAATTGCTTCTTGAGTGGCATTAGCTAGCCCTCTATACTCTACTTCTGTAGAAGACAATGCAACAGTTGGTTGCTTCTTTGCAGACCATGAAATTGGTTTGTCACCTGCAAAAGAAATGTATCCAGAAGTGCTTCTCCTATCATCCTTGCATCCTGCCCAATCTGTATCTGAATAAAATTTTATATCAATATCTGAAGTGTAAGGAAAGTACAAACCATGGTTCTGTGTACCCTTGAGATACTTCAAGATTCTTTTGGCAGGCTCTAAGTGAGGTATCCTTGGCTTGTGCATAAATTGACTTAGCACACTAATAACTTCTTCTGAAATCCATCCATTCAAGAAAGCATTCTTGACATCCAATTGGTACATGTTCCAATTCTTTGATGCAGCCACACTTACCAACACTCTGATTGTTGGCATCTTGGCCACATGAGAAAATGTTTCTTCATAGTCAATGCGTTGGGTTTGTGCAAAACCCTTGGCTACTAATCTGGCCGTATGATTTGGAAGAAGAATTTCCAAAACTTAGGAGGAACCTACTCAGGATGGAGAGACAAGTTCAGATGATGAAGATACAATTAACTTTGAAGAGTTCAAGGCATGGAAGTCCAAAGGCAAAATGAAGATGAAGAAGCTTGAGGAAATTCCAGAATCTTCATCTTAATCAATCAGAAGGTCTCAAAGAGAGAGCAAAAAACCTATCAGATATGGGTATGATACATGTCTTGTTACTAAACATTCAATTTATCTTGCAAAGGATTTGCTAAATGAAGAACCAGGATCATATGAAGAAGCAATTGCAAAATCAGAATGGAAGGAAGCTATGGATGAGGAGATTGAAGCACTCAAGGAGAGTGATACATGGGAGTTAGTACCCAAGAAGGACTCCATGAAGGTAATAGGATCCAGATGGATCTATAAATTGAAAAAGAAATTCTGATGGCACAATTAACAGGTACCAAAAATTTTACAGTGATCCAATGATGGTCTCTTACCATGCCATGCTTCATATGGTGTCATACCATCAAGTGAGTTTGATGGTAACCTGTTTATGAGATAGGTGGCAGTAGAGACACTCTCTGCCCATAGGTAGTTAGGTAATTTCTTCTCATTAAGCATAGATCTAGCTGTCTCAACAATTAACATATTTCTTCTTTCAACTACCCCATTCTGTTCAGGAGAGTACCTTGTGGTTATTTCCCTTTTGATGCCTCTGTCCTACAAGAAGTCCTCAAATTCATTGGAGAAGTACTCACCTCCTCCATCTGACCTTAGCCTCTTCAAATTCCTTCCTGTCTGATTTTCAACTAATGCAAGATATTTCTTAAAACAATTAAATACCTCATCCTTGTGCTTCATAAAGTATAATACAGTCCATCTGCTATAGTCATATGTTGCTTGGATACATTAGGTATCCCAAGCACACATTGGTCCCTGCACATTTGCTTCAAGGTCCTTTCTCCAATGTGCCCTAATCTCTTGTGCCAAATCTCAAGCTCTGAAAGTGTCTGATCCTTATAACTGTATAATGCAATATTTTTTGTATCTTCCAACTCAAAAGTGAAAAGTCTACCTGATTTTTCTCCTTTAGCTATCCTTTTGAATCCATGTCTTGCGTCCTCCACAAATGCTCCATATTGATTGAATCTGACCTACAACCCTTTCTCTACAATCTGACCAATGCTCATTAAGTTCTTTGTAAGTGTAGGTACATAAAGTACTCTGCTCAACAAATTCTGATTACCATCACAAGTTTTCACATTTCCAAATTTAACTACAGAATGCTTTGTATCATCACCTGTTTGGACTTGGTGTTTACCTTTCGGTTCCTCAAGATCAAAAAGTAGTGCCACATTACCAGCCACATGATTTGAACACCCTGTAAAATAAGTGATCATCATTTGTACCTGACTTTGAAGTCATGTTCATGATCAAGAGAGAGTCATCCTGCTCTTCTGTGTAGTTGTTGTAGTCCTTTCTATTTCTGAATCCTCCTTGGTAGTTGCCATTGTAATTGTTGTTGTAGTTGTTGTTATAATTGTTGTTGTGGCCTTGGTGATGGTTAAACCTTCCTCTAGACTGAGAGTATCCACCTCTTTGGTAGCCTCTTCCACTCTGATTTTTGTAATTCATGTAACACTCATCTGTGGTGTGGTTTGACAAACCACAAATGTTACATGGTGATGAGTTATAGGGTCTCCCCCTACCTTGCTTACCTCCTCTGCCCCTACCTCTTGAAGATCTACCTCTCCCTGCATAGTTGGCTTGGGAGGTAGAGCATTCATCTTCCACCTTCTTACTCTTGCCTTTATCCTTAGATTTCTTATCAGTATAGGGCAGAAGAGTTGTTACCTTTGGTAGTATCTCCACTCTTGGTAAGCTTTGCTTCATGTCTGAATAGTTGACCCATGAGAGTTGTAAGATCTGGAGTGTGCATGTCCATGTAGAGATCCATTGCAGTGGTGAAGCTTTCCCACTTGTCATCAGCCTTGATTCCATTAATTACCTACCTTAGAATTTGTTATTCTTCAATTTCTTCTCCTATGCTTGCTAACTGATCTGCAACATCTTTGATCTTGGTCACAAATTCTGAAACAACTTGCTTAGGTTGCTTCCTTAGTGTGTAGATGACTTTGAGCTGAATCCAACAAGCTTTGAATCACTGAATTTGGAGTAGTATTGACTGAGATATGCCCTTGACAAGTTGACAGACTTTTGAGTAGACTAGCAGAGAACACAAAGATGAATGATGTACATGTATCTATTGATTAACAATTGTGTACAAATCCCATTGGCATGTCTAGCATTGCCAAATGGTGTAGAGAGATGTAGGCTATGGTATAGTCCTTACACACACTCAAACTCAACAGAATGAGCCTCGGAAATGGAGTGATCTACCCGCGACTTTTTCACATCCAAGTTTATAGGAAATGACTTAGGATTTGAATTCAAATTCAAATCTTTGGCTTCCTATGATCAAGCATCTAAAAGTTTGGAGATATTCTCTCAATCAAGTGATCTACTTTTCCACGAATCACTTAGGTAGGTGATTACAAAAGATTCTAATTCAAATTAGACTTTTACAATGAGGTAAAGTGGTAATAAACCACTAGCATATGTTCCTATGGTTCTTCATGCATGTGGAGTCTTCATGATGTCTTCCAAGCCAAATGTGTAGGCTTGTGATTTACACCAACAGTTGGGGATATAAGGGTCATGTGACCTCACCCCCATGTTCATATATATACACCATATATAGAGCATTGCCTCAAGAGACATCATTATGTGGGTTCGAAGCTCCCATGCATCTGTTCACATCTCTTCTCTCTTCTCTCTTCTCTCTCTCGCTCCATCCCCTCCTTCCACCTCTTGTTCTGCACACCAAAGCCCTTCATATATGTCTTGTATACTTTTGTTGAGAGAAAAAACTCTTCCTTAGTTTCGGCCAAACTTTAAGGCCTAAGCAATAATGCATTAAGCCCAAGTTTAACATTTGAAATTTTGAACTCAAGATAGCTTTTGTTTGTTGAAGAAGAGCATCATCATTTCTTGTAATCACAAGGTCATCTACACAGAGTACAAGCACAATTGTTTTCCCTCCTCTCTTTAGAACATACAAGTTAGCATCAAAAGCACATCTTTTGAAACTTAGATCCAAGAGATACATATCTATCTGCTAGTGCAATGCTCTAAGGGCTTGTTTCATACCATATAATGCCGTCTTCAGCCTACATACCTTGTTCTCTAAATGAGAAGCTTTAAACCTTGGTGGTTGAGACACATATAGCTCCTCCTTGAGGTCTCCATTCAAGAATGTTGATTTTACATCCATGTGATAGGCTGGCCTTCTTTTATATGCAGCCACAACTAGTACTACTCAGATATAGTCATCCTTGTAATCGGGGCAAATGATTCACAAAATTCAATGCCTTCAGCTTATAAGTAGCCATGTGCAACAATTCTTGCTTTGTACTTCTCTAGAGTAGCATCAGTTGTCTACTTTAGCTTTCAGACCCATTTGGTGCCAATGACTTTATGCTTAGGGGGTCAATCCACTAGCTCCCACGTTTTGTGCTTCATGATATTATTGCATTTTTTTTGCATGGAAACCCTCCGATTCCACTCATGGAGTGCCTCTTCCACAGTGGTTGGTTTCTTTTCTTGTTCTTGAATGAGCTCAACCATCAAGGTTGTGTTTACAATAGGGGTGCTTTCTCATCTCTATTCATTTATTCTCTATGATCATCTCGGTCCATCTACAACACGTTCTAGTGACTGTGCGATGGCGTTTGCATAATCATAAAGATTCCTCATCCAACATGGCAACCGCTTTTCTGCTTGAGTGTCAACTGTTTGGTGAGTTTCACAATCATATGTAAAGATAGGGCTGATCATATAGTGCTTGTTCTTTATGTTGATGACATACTCTTAATTGAGCCATGTGATGCAAAACTTCACACCCTTCTAGATCATTTGCAACATACTTTTGATGTCACTTATCTTGGCCTTTTAAGCTACTATCTTGGCATCCAATTTGTATCCATTGAGGGGGGAATTCTTATGCATCAAGCAATGTATGTTGAAAAATTATTCAGCCTTTTAACTTTTGAGATTGCAAGCCACTTTCCACACTAGTGAAGATAGGATTTAGGTTCTCAATTGAGGATTCCAATGATGCATTTGACAATTCTCTTTATCAACAAGTTGTGGGATGTCTTATATATGCATGCACTCAAGGCCAGTTATACATTATGTAGTTTCCCAGTTGAATCAATTCATGCAAAGCCTTGGCACTAAGCATTGGCAAGCGGTGGAACATGTGTTTAGATATCTCGAAGATGATTTGATTTTAGGTTTCTTTTATTGTAGAGATATTCTTCATGCTTGCATGCTTTTACAGATAGTGCTTAGTCTAGTTTTTATGATACTTGCATGTATAGTAGTGGTAATTGCTTTTTCCTTGGAGACTCATGCGTATCTTGGTTTAGTAAAAGGCAATATGTAGTAGTGACATTGATTTGTGAAGAAAGGGTCTTGTAAATACATTTCCACAATAGATAGTCTACCTTATGCATTTCTAGGAATTTGGATTTCCATATTTGGACAAAGTGTATTGATATCCATCATTTCATTCAAGAAAATATCACATCACATAAGGATACTTTGGAGCATTGTATCTCAAAGAAGAACTTGGTAGACATGTTGACCAAAGCTCCTAGCTTTGTATAGTTATAGTATTTGATGGACATCTACAACATTCTACCTCTCTAAAATGAATTTGCTAAGAGGATTGTTGAATAAATGATGCTCTACATTCTAATTTCTACGATAGATTCCATTTTCGTTTCCAATTTACCATTTCCTTTCTAATTCAATTCTATGAGTACATCTCCATTTTTCTATCATTCTAGTTATATTTGCAAGACTTTTCATTAATCTTCATTCTTGCACTCATTGTCCTTACATGATATTTATCCCGCATTCAATGTATTTTGAGAGCTTCTCTCAAAATCTACATAAGGAGGTCATCTCTTCACTTTATAATTGGTTAGAATCTTGATAGATCACTCTATGCTCTTGGAAAGTTCACCCTTATCCATATGTGAGCTTTCCCATTTTGTGGTCTACTCACTTTTTTTAGTCTTACACTCTTTTCATTGTGAGAAAATATTTGGTTTTCACTACTCCATGTGAACTCTCTACAAAGGTTTCTTTGAATTTTTCATTGTTAAGTGCCATCATTGGTTGTTCTACAATCTCCAATTATGTCTTTCAATTCTTTACTTTTCACACCTTGAATGGATTACTTAGATTATATTTGGCTCCTAGTGCAAGATGTATCAATTAATTTCAAGCCTCTATCAAAATGTTTTATCCAAGATTTTATGTGCCTTAATGATTCTTTTTGAGACACGCAAAATAAATTTGGGTTATACAATTATCTACTTGCATGGAAAAGAGCATTAATCATGTACTTCTATTTTCATGTATATCTATTATTTGGTAGGAAATAGAAGTGTTGATGAACAAGGCACATTAGTAGCTCTAGCTTTGGGCAAGTTACATTCTCCTAAGCTTTAGTCCTATCCTCCACATTGTGATTCTGCATATTGATGTACAACTTAGCCTTGAAAAAGAAGGTTCTTTTGAAAAGTGCAAGGATAAGATAGATGTAATGAGGTTTTTCTTCAAATTCCATGAGCATGCATGATGAAATAGACCTTTTTCCTCTACAATTAGGATATTCATCAATTTCACACATTAGTTGTAGTCAATGTGTCAAATTTGTAGCTCTAGAAATACTGTGTGCCCCAATGACTCTAGAATATTTTGTGAAATCAAAAAAGTCTTGATGGTCTTCAAAGTCTCTATAAAGGGACAAAAAGTTGCACGGGCCTCCTAAAATCTTGACTTGGTCATTGGATCGTTGAAGTGGAAGTTGTTAACCGATTCCCTTTAATATATGATGTATGATTGACTAGGATCCAATACTTTTGTCCTTGAGAGAAGCTTCGACAAATAAAAAAGAAGATTCAATGATTAAACAATTCTCTTTACAAGGCTTGTAAATTTTGTTCATACGAGCATAGATGGTATGATGTGCACAATGTGTTTAAGGAAATACAAATAAATTGATATTTGTGTCCCCCATACTTTGCTAATAATAAAGTGAGTTATTTCTTGTGCATGAGATATCTGATCTTGTGTCCTATTGATGACCTTATTTTGTGATCCCATGTATGCACACTTTGGAATGCATTTTCTTCATGTAGTGGATCGGGAGGGTGGCATAAGGGTTTTTGATCACCAAGTCTTTTAAGATGGTTCTATTTGATAAATCAAGGTTTTCTTCCAAAGGTGGGCTCATTTGATAAATCAACTTTGGTACCACATGTGCCTTAAATATCCATTTCCATCTATGTAGTTATCTACAATGCCTCTCCTATTTTTATTGCTTATGATGTTTGTCTTGATGTTGAGAACCATGCATTCCATTACTCTGAGACTTTTCATTCTACTCATTTGCATGGATATCCAACAGATTCCATTTGAGATTTATTCCTGCATAAATTTCTTCGGCAAAAGATAGTGACTTATGATTTCTTATAGATTTATTTTTTTTCTTTGTTATACTTCCATGGATTTTCTTGGGAATTCATATGCATCTCTTAATTATATCATCTGATCTATTAGATATTTTGGAACCAATATTTGTCGTATCTTGCTTATTTGGTCTTACCTGTTACTTTCTGCATTCGTTCTCAGAACAAAGGGATCTCCTTTAACATCATAGACTTGTGTTTGGTTTGTTTAGCTTTAGATGATGGCTTTGTGAAGAGATTGACCCACCTTAGCCTTGGATATTTGATGCAAAGAAAGCATGTAAGAAAGCATTCTTTACATCCATTTGATGCAAAGTCCATCCTTTTGTTGTAGCTAATGCAACAAGTGTTCTTAACAGTAAACATTTTAGCTACAGGGCTAAATGTTTCCTCATAATCAGTTCCATAATCTTGTGCATATCCTTTTGCTACCAAGCGTGCTTTATACCTACTTATGCTACCATCGTCATTGTGCTTTACCTTGTAAACCCACTTGCCGCCTATGGGTGTCTTTCCTTGTGCAATGGACCAGCTTCCATGTATCATTTCCATAAAGTGCAACCATCTCTTCATCCCTAACTTTTTCCCAATCTATATTTCCACTTGCATCTTCAAAGCAAGAAGGTTCAGCATCTTATATTAACTTGGTCATGTAGGCACAATGACGAGCCATATAGCTGTCATACGTCAATCATTGCACTAAATTTCCCATCCTCCCAGATCTTCTTGGTCCTGGGTCACTTCTCCTTGTATCATCTGCATGTGCCCTTCTTACTCCTCTAGCCTTCACAGAGCGCAATCCAATTAGTTCCTCATCAAGAGTCTTTTCTAACCTGCTTGAGTCTCCATCAACGTCTTCAAAACTTGCACATGTTTTATGACCAACAGATAGCTTTTCTTTACCTTTCTTGGATGTATCTGATGAATTTGTTGGACTGAAATTTTCACGCAATCTTCCACTCCATGGATTTGAGTTGGAACTATTACTTGGTGATGAAAATGGTCCACTCAAAGCTAGAGATTCTGCACTTGATTTTTTTTAGCATTTTCTTTGTCATTTGGTTCAAGATTCAGTCCTTCTTTGGCATCTACATAGAAGCTTGAAATTTCATCAATTACCATATCTCTACTCACCTTCACCTATCGTGTGAGTGGGTTATAACATTTATATCCCTTTTGCTCAAGCGAGTATCCAATGAAGACACATTTTTTGTACTTTTGGATCAAGCTTCGTCCTCAACTCACCTGGAACATGTACATATGCAATACAACCAAAAACTTTCATATGTGATAAGTTTGGCTTTTCACCTGTGAACTTCTCTTCAGGTGTAACTTGATGTTCAGCATCAGTTGGAGTTTTGGTCATGATGTATACATCCGTATGCATAGCTTCAACCCAATAACAATGAGGCATATTCTTCTTAGCCATTAAGGCTCTTGTTATTTCTGTAATATGTCTATTTTTGCGTTCAGCAATGCCATTCTCTTGTGGAGTGTACCTACATGAAAACTGACGTTGAATTCCATGACTTTTTAGAAAATTGTTGAACTCATTTGACATGTATTCACATCCTCCATCAGATCTTAATGTTTGAAGATACTTCCCTCTCTGCTTTTCCACCATAGCTTTAAAATTTTGAACATGAGTGAATACCTCACTCTTCTCTTTCATGAAATAGACCCACACTTCCCGTGTATGGTCATCAATGAAAGTAACATAATACCTGCAACCACTCATACATATGGTCTTTGCAGGACCCCAAACATATGTATGTACTATTTCTAGCACATTCTCACTAACATGCTTGTCATGCGAAAATGATGATCTTGACTATTTACTAGATAGACATGCTCCACATACCTTTTGCATCTCTCCAACCTTGAAATTTGGTAGTCCATGGACAATCTCCTTTGACTGCATCAATTTCAACCTTTGCAAGTTTGCATGTCGAATCCGTTTGTGCCAGATCTCTATATCAGCAATAACTCCTGCACCTTTTGCAAACATGGCTGCATTCATTTCATGAATTTTCACATTTGAGGTGAGCATCCTACCCACTTTGTTTCCTCTGGCGATCAATCATGCACCATGTTTGTATTCTTCTACATATAACCCATGAGCATTGAACCTGACTTGTAATCCTTGGTCAACCATTTGCCCAATAGAAACCAAATTCTTTGTTATGTTTGGAACATGCAGCACATCAGCAAGATCTTTTACCTTCCCATCCTCCATAGACATTGGTCTCATACAATGTGACCAAACTGTTTCAAGCCTCTTTCAGAGTCGGCATCCTGTATGTGTCCAATCATGATATCCTATATACTAATAGATAGCCAATACATTACCTTTCATGCTCCTTGATTATGTTCCTCATATGCTCTTAGCTGATCTACAGTTCAATTCCTTTTTGGTAACTGTGGAATATTTTCATTCTCTCCTTCGATGTACTTCTAGTAGCCTTTTCCCATCAAGAAATTCGTCATTTTGAATCTCCAAGCATGGAAATTGTTCTTGTCCAGCTTATCATTCATAAGCTGACTCATTCCATCTGTGTTTGCCATTTCTGCAGCAATTCTTAACACTACAAAACACTACAAGCAGCACTTTTGCTTGAGCTCTGTCGCACTATGACGTGATGGTTCAATCTCAGAAAAACATAGTTTTTGTGTATCAACAGTACACGAAATTGCTTGAAATTCTAAATCTAAGATATATGAGTGTTTCCGAACACGATGCAAGTTACAATTTCTGAAACTAACTTGGTTTTTCTATGGGCCCCACCTTACGGGCCCGAAACGGAGATTGAGATGGCTCAGAAACTTCGATCTGACAAAAACAAGTGATCCTAAAGGGATAACTCTCGAAAATATTTTAAGGTCTTCTACCTTCATGCTGATTTTTGTATCAAATGGAGGTTGTCTATGAATCGCATTTTCTCCACGCCTTGCTGTGTATTCTTCATCGTTGCCTTCTCCACGAGCTCTCTACAACCATGCTGGCTCTGATACCATGTCACGAGGAAGGAGATAAGGAAGAGAGCTCACACACACACTCTCACTGTCAAGGAGAAGCACACACACACACATTGAGACAAGGAAGAATGATCTTCTTCTTCTTCTTCTTCTTCTTCTATTACATAAAAAGGGATGTACAAGAATGACCTAAAAAACAAGAATACAACAAGTGCAATATATAAAGATTAGTACATAACGAAAAACCTTATGCCCGCAAATGAGTGAGCTGGCAAGAAATAAGTGTGCCATCACTCTCGGTAGATAAATCTAGTATAGCTCAATGAAGTATCCCTCACATATACCGGTGTGAACACTATACATGTCAGAGAAACGAAAAATTGATATGTGTCATCCTGGACCATCACATCTATGGATTGAAGCAAGCTCCAAGAGCTTGGAATCACAGACTTGTGAAGTATCTCAATGATCTTGGATACAAAAGTTCAAAGGCAGATGCAAGTCTACTCATTAAGAGAACAGATGAAGGTATGATCTACATTTGTATTTATGTAGATGCCATTATAATCACAGGTACTTCAGATGAAGGAATCAAGGAGGTAAAGATATTACTTGAGAAAGAGTTCAGGATCAATGATCTAGGAAAGTTATCATACTTTCTTGGAATGGAAGTCACTTATATAGATCATGGCATATATGTGTCACAAGAAAGGTATCTTCTAAATTTACTAAAGAATTTAAAATGGAGAATTTTAGAGAAGCCTAAACACCACTTGAGGTCAATCATAAACTCAAAAAATATGATGGTGCAAAGTTTAAAGATATGAGGAAGTATCAATCTTTAGTGGGAAGCTTGATTTATGCTACGCTAACAAGGCCTGATCTTAATTATGAAGTGGGAGTTCTCTCACAATTTATGCATTGTCCGAAAGATCAACATTGGGTTGTAGGACAAAGAGTTCTTAGATATATCAAAGGAACTATAAAGGAAGGATTATATTATCCTTTTACATCAGATATAAAGCTGAGAGCATACAGTGACTCAGATTGGGCAGGAAGTCAAGACGACAGAAGGTCAACACATGGGTATATGATATACCTAGGAGATAAGCTTGTCGGTTGGTGTTCAAAGAAGCAGCATACAGAGGCTTTATCATCAACTGAAGCTGAGTATAAAGGACTTGTGGAAGCAGCTAAACAAGTGATATGGATGCACACCTTGTTCAAAAGCTTGGGTATTGATCAAGGTATACCTATCATACACGGAGACAATATGAGTTCGTTGTATCTTGCAGCAAATCCAATATTTCATGCAAGAACAAAGCACATAGAGATTCAATATCATTTCCTAAGGGAAAAGGTAATGGAGAATGAGATTGAAATAGTATACTCTCCTACAAAATATCAGATTGCAGATATTTTGACAAAGAGCTTGGACAGAGTAAAGACATATAGATTCAAAGAAATAGTAGGAATAAAAGAAAAGAAGAATATATGAAAGATCAAAGGATGCAAATTAGTGATTGAGGGGGAGCTGTTGAAGATTCACTCACTAATTAGACATAAAGACATGAAAATGTATGAAGGATAAAGAAAGACGAAGAGAAGCAGAAACAAAGCATTCAAAAAAATCAAAGCCTTAGTGAAGGGACAAATTCACTCCTGTAACATAGTGCATAGAAACTTCCAGAATTACAAGTTTTGAATCTCGGTTCAAAGATGTATATAAGTGAGTTTGAATAGATCGAGTGTGTAAGAGAGAGTGCATAGAGTAGAAGGGAGAGTGCACGAGATAGAGATGAATAGTAGAACCTGAATTGTCGGGTATTCATCTGTAAGAAAGATGGTAAGGAATGACTACTCAGCATAGGAGAGTTTTCCATGGCTATGATCAAAGTGAGGCCAAGCCATTTTGTACACATCTTCTCTAATAGAAAACACATGTTTGTGTAGAAGAATTTGAGCGTATTCGTCTTGTGTGAAGATTTCGAAGTATTTTCATTTCACTGTGAAAGTTAGTTAACAGATACAGTTTTCTCAGCGCACACCTTTACTGTACTTCTACAAGTTAGATCTCACAGTATAGTGTAAAGTTTTCCATGAGAGATAGCTCATTTTGAAGGTACTATTAACCACAAACTGGCCAAAAGATTTCTGTGAAACATGACATGTATGCACAGTACTGAGTCTGACAGTAAAGGCATCCAAAACTGATGAAGATTTTTCTCAAACTTCAGATTTAGTTCATTCACTGAAGGAAGATCAGGTATCACTTCCTTACTTCATTTAAAATCATTTGAAGTAACCACAAATAGAATTGCAATTGATTCTGGTAAAATTACGGTGAGATTACGATGACATTCCGATAACAGTTTGGTGGAGTTTCGGTGAGATTCCAATGAGTTTAGAACATAGTTTTGGTACAATTAAGTGGCAGAAAGATTACCTAATAGCAAGGAAGCACATAGTTGTAAAGTTTGAAGTAAATCAGATCAGAATTGAAGCCTAAAGAAAAGGAAAAATTTCTTGTACAGTGAATTCAGAATTTCACTAAACACATTAATGAAGTTTTCAGTTTCAGAAAGGTTTCTAAGCTACTGATGATTATAGAGGTGTTATAATATCACTCTAGCTTAGTTCTTATGGCGTGGCCAATTCCGCAGTTTACGTTGCGCCAACAGTGTTCACATGAATGAGTTGCTAGACTCCCTTTTCTCCTCTACTCATAAAGGGAAATTGCACCACATGGTGCCATGTGGCTAAATTACCTCAAATCATTTAAGTGTTTGCTCCCACCACCCACAATCTAATGTGACATTTCCTTCCCCTTAAAGGAATTTTTTTCCTTCAAAATATACATGAAATGTTTGTATGGTAAAAGAAAGGAGCTCTAAATCCCCTGAACCCCATGTGTGCTATGTACATGGTCATCTATGTGTGTTGTTTCCCTCTTCCCTTCCCCTTGAGGTGCCTCATAAGAGATCATTTCAAATGTGAGAAACCATTGGGGTGGTGCTTACTATCGCCCATATACACCTAACTTCCAAAATATCACTCGCATGATACCATTATCATCCAAACGACCTTAGTCCATATGGTGTATCCTCTATGGAGTAATAACACTAAAGACAAGTGCAAGTGCAAATCTATATAAACTTGAACACACCTCAATGTAATTAGTAAACCATTAAATCCTCTAAAATATAGAACAAATTCCCATAACAGTGAATCAAAACCCATCTAAGACTAAATGATAGATTTGCTCTCACACTACTCTCGTTCTTCGTAAACTTGATTGTGCTCACAAGTAATAGTTTAATCCAAACTACCTTGTGAAATATGCAATTCCATGATCTAGCTCATATTTAAGAATTTCTTGGTAGTAAAATGCAATCTCTACATTCCACCAAGCAAGAAATATTTGGTTTGTCATCCATTTCCTTTGGACTTAGTTCTATTCGAAGAGGATGTATTGGCACTAGTCCAAACTCTAAAATTTTCTCTTCCCTTTTATTTGCCAAATGAATGCAAAAAGCATTCCCTTTGAGATTTAGAAAATCCCTAAGTATCCATTCTCCTAATTGATGCTCAATCATCATCCTCATGATGAAACACCAATTAAGAGTTTGGTAACCCCATAGGTTAGATCTATCCACATCTCCTAGAAACCCTAAAGAGAGGATTCATTACATTATTGATCTGAGTGTCACTAATGTCAATAATCATCTCATATAGTCAAGGACCATCACTGGAAATAAACATAACTACTTCCCTCTAGAGTCTCCATCTAGGACTCAACCTAACCCCCATGATTAATTGATCTCTTTATTGCCTTAGATAGAAGAGTGCCACTCCTATCCAGACAATCTAAAAGTGAGAAAGTGAAACTCTCTCTCTCTCTCTCCCTCTGTAATCTCATCTAAGTAAAAGAGCCCTACTAGTGGAATTTATTCCTCTTTCCCTTTCCCATTGAAAGAGATTCTATTGAATCCAATTGCTTAACTCATCCATATTAAGAACATGTATATAAGTTGCTCCATGTTTTTTCTTCCAAAATAGTGGAGAATCAAAACCATGTGAAGGAAAATTACAAAGGAGTAGATTCAATAATTTCCTTGTAAAATATAGACCAAGATATGTTTACTAATCACCTCTTCTCACTAGTAGAAAACATACTCTATTCTTCTCCTACGAAGGATTCATGTTTTTCTTTCCTTTTCTCTCTTTCAAGAAACAAGAGCTAAAGTGAGATAAGTGAGATCTCTCCTTGGTCTTTGAGCTAATTCCCACTTTCCCCTTTCCTTAAAAGAGAAATTTATGAATTAATTTGCTCCTCTCTTCCAGAAATTAATGCATAATCCTTCATTAGATACAGTCCTATGAAGATGGAGAATGAATCTCCCATAAATAATGAAGCTGTATGTGGTGAAGAGTGTAGAAAATAATTCCTTCTAAGGGTCAAAGCCCTCTACTAAAATGGTTAGCAATGATATGAGATGATACCATAATAAATAGATTTGTATTCATACGAAAGAAACTATCTATTCCAACCATCCTTTATGCATGGATCTATATGATCCATCCACACTAATGGAATTATTATGCTTGAAAACTATGGAGTGAGTTTGTGATATCCATGGAGATAAAATCACCCATTAGATACTATTGGAAGAATAAACCTTCCATAATCTATGAAGGATAACTCCCAATCTTAAGGAAATTTCTACTAAGAACTCTCCTCTGATCTAGTGAGACATGCCCCCATGAGTGATGAGCCCTTTTCTCCCTGGCCATAGAAGAAGAGTGCTCAAAGGGAAGTCATTTCCCCATCCCATATAGTGGAAGATTCTTCAAATTCATGGTGTCATACCTACACTAAACCAAATGTATATTCCATATATATGAATGGAATATGTAGCTGGTCTTTAATGAATCCCATATCCTCCACTCATATAGGTGGACTCAAATGAATCCCATATCCTTGAAATGGTTTAGTTTTATTCTAGTCAACATGTCATAATGGATATCCCTTTCTATTCCAAACTTATTAGTTCCTAGGCACTAAGACTAAGTCTAAGTACCACTCTGTAGATCTCAATATACATATAAATATTGGTTACCCAAACTATGCTTGACTAAGGGATCTATGCTCTATATCATAGAGCTAGATTATGGACTTACTAACCGTCATTCAAATCACATTAGCATCCATCGAGGCTCTCTCATGAAGCCCATTTCTATGATCCCATCTAATTGGTTTCATTAGTAGTGTAGCAGAAATTCTTTACTACTTAGTCAAGTGATGTGAATGAGTGAAACTAGTCATTGTTAAGGTATTCCTCATGATACCCCATAGTCTCCTAATCATACTATGAGACTATTTAAAAGGCAAGTAAACCTTTAGTACATGGTATACAATCATAAATGTATCTCCCATAACCCTCTATGCAACTTCCTAAAACACATAGGATTGTATGTGCACACTCCTAATGGTGAAGGTGGATCTCATTCTCCTTAGCAATCCTATGGTCAAAATCCATAAAGAATATGTGTAAGGATCCAGTCACTACTAAAGGTGCCTTTTCTATGATATGTTGATGGTCATAAGTCCATCAAGAACATGCTTACAAGCATGTGTATATAACACAACGAGGTGAGAAAAATTTCAACACCATTTCTCGAAGGAAATGGATTTCCAAACATTTTAAACATAAGATCAAACATAAGGCCTTGTGGGCCAATGGCACACATGCCATTCACTATAGCATATGGTTGAAAAGCCCATGGCAAGCCATATTCTCATGTATGAACTCCATAACTTGCAAAATCATAGAAGTCTAACAACAAGATTTGTGTTGCACAACCTTGTACTTAATACTTGTGTATGCAACTTATTTGTTTAAAACTTCCTTAATTTTGGGAATTAGCATACCATGGATAACATTGCAAAGATGCACGGAACTAGATATGCATATTGTGCCTTTCCTTCCTTAAATGGAAATGTACAATTATTTCATGAATGCCTAAATAAAAGGAATTCAAACACTCTTACAATTCATCTTCATAATCATGCATATGGTATAAACTATGCACTATGGAACCAAATCAAATAAGACAAAACAAGAAATGAAGAGTAAAAGGGGTCTTCCCTATGATCCAATGATCCAATGTCTCTTCAATGTTGTAGGAGACATGTTGCATTGAGCCTTGCATCTCTTATTGTCCTTGATGCCTTGAGATGCACTTGCATCTACTTCATGTATCCTATTTCTCTCTCAAAAATAATAATTTTTTCCCCTTAATATTGGGGCCAACATGAATGTTTCAAGAGCACAAAAATGTGCTAATATACATATAAAAATGTCTCTAAGGCACCCACATGTGCCAAATGTTCAAAATTGCAAAGCCAAGTAGGATTCCCCTACTTTTACCAGCTAACAATTATACAAGTACTCCTCCTAAAGCTTAAAAACATGATGGCTCAAGCAAGACATATGTGCTCTCAAGGATGGGCACAACTTATTGGGCATATACTAGAATCAAACACAACTTCATAAAAATGAAAGTTCTCATCATTTTTTATGCTATCCATAATTCATGTAAAGCTGTTGTTCCATGTTATAATGTTACCATAAATATGATTGAATGTAACTATAGTTGTCTCTTTTGAACAGAAATTGTTTAGGTGTAATGGCACTCAATAGGATCAAAATTAAAAACAAATATTCTATTCCTAGTATGGATGATTTTTTAGATAAATTTCGTGGAGCATGTGTCTTTAACGAAATTGATCTTAAATCTGGGTATCATCAGATACACATGACACAAAACATTACCTTTAGAACTCAAACTGGTCACTTGGAATCCATGGTGATGCCTTTTGGACTCATGAATGTATGTGCTACATTTGCAAACATGATGAATAAAATTTTTCTTGAGACTAAGTTTTTGTTCTTGTTTTCTTTGATCATATACTTGTCTATAGTGAGAATGACAATGATCATGAAAATGATTTAGTAGATTTTTTTAGTTAATTATGGAGAAAAACTTTATGCCAACCCTAAAAAGAGTTATTTCTTCCAAAAAGATTTGGATTATTTAGGCCATATTGTTAGTCAAGGTGTTCATGTAGATCCAAAGAAAATCAAAGTAATTGAAGAATGGCCTTTACCTCAATCTATAAATGATGTACACTTTTTTCTCGACAATGATCATGAAAATGATTTAGTAGATTTTTTTAATTAATTATGGAGACAAACTTTATGCCAACCCTAAAAAGAGTTATTTCTTCCAAAAAGATTTGGATTATTTAGGCCATATTGTTTCTAGTCAAGGTGTTCATGTAGATCCAAAGAAAATCAAAGTAATTGAAGAATGGCCTTTACCTCAATCTATAAATGATGTACACTTTTTTCTCGATTTAGCTAGTTTTTATAGAAATTCTATAAAAGATTTTTATTATTTAGCACTCCCACTCACATTATTATTGAAGAAAAAGTTACATTTTCACCTATTTTGCAATTACCTGATGTTGCACAACCTTTCCATGTAGTTACAGATGCTAATGGTTTAGGTATAGATTTTGCATTAATGCAAAATGATCATCCCATTGCATTTGAAAGTAGGAAACTTAAACCTTCTAAAAAGAATTATAGTACATATGATAAGGAACTTTTAGTTGTTGTGTATCTTTTAAAATTTTGGAAACATTACCTTATGGGTTCTAAAGTTATAATCAAAATAGACCAATAGGCTATTAAGCATTTGTTAAATCAACCATTGATGTTAGACAAACACATTAAATGGGCTTCACTCATATAAATTTTTAGCCTATGATTCAATATCAACCTCGCAAAGCTTATGTTGTAGCTGATGACCTTAGTTGTTTCCCATCCCCTAAAACAAATACTGTTTCAATCAATAATATTTTTGTTGTTTATATTCATTCATTTCATAACATGATTCCTACTTACACATCTGATTTCTATTTTTCACAAACATGGAATGCTTTCAATAATTCTAGACCATCTAGTGATTATCACTACACTTCTCATAATGGATTCTTGTATTTCCAACACAAGTTATGCATCAAACAAGTTTTTAAAGAATTTGTTAAGAAAGAGATGCATGAACCACCATATATGGGCCATAGGGGCAGACAAGTACTATTTCTATGAGTAAAGAATTTTCCTTTTGGCCAAATATGGAAAAGGATATTGCATAGTATGTTTCCCATTGCATTGTGTGTCAACGTGTGAAACGACATCATGGTAAAGAATTTTGATTATTAATGCCACTTCCCATACCTAATGGACCATGGCAACAAATTTCTATGGATTTTATTACTGGTCTTCCTACAACTTCATCTCATAACGATATGATTTGCACAATTGTTCATAAGTTAGTAAACAAGTGTATTTAATTCATTGTAAAAATAATCTTTTTGCACCTCAAGTTGCTAAGTTATTTCTTGAATATTTTTTTGCATCATGGTTTTCCAAAAGTTATTCTTTTAGATCCAGATGCTTGTTTTTGTAATCACTTTTGGGTTGCATTATTTCAGAATTTAGGCTCTAAAATGGACTTTAGCTTTGCATTTCATCCTAAAAGTAATGGGCAAAGTGAAGCTATGAATAGTACTATTTTAGATTTATTATATTGTTATTCTCTAGAGAATCCAAGTAATTGGGATGAGAAACTTCCTTTACTACAGTTCACATATAATAACACAACACATACCATTACTGGACATGCATCATATGAAATTGTGTATGGTAAAAAGCTTCCCATTCCCATGTCTATCACTCAAACTGATATACCAATGGCTGATTCTTTTGCACAAGATCATATTTCTACACTTCATGAGGCTCATAAGCAGATTAAAAAGAGTTATGAATGTTACATGCGTAATGTTAATAAGAAATGAGTAGCTAAATAGTTTAATGAAAATGACCTTGTATGGTTACGAATAATTAAAAGACGTTTGAAAACTATTGCACAACATCCTACAGTTAAACTTGCACTAGGTTATTATGGACCTTTTCGTATTATTTAGAAAATGAATGAGAATGCTTTTGAAGTAGACATACCTTCTCATTGGAATATACATAATTCTTCTCATAATAGTTTATTGAAATCTTTTAAAGAAACTTTACCACTCAATCCTATTTTAGATTATCTTTTCTTGAACAGGATGTTGAAATTTTAGTTCCAAAGAAGATACTTGATTATGATGTTACTACTACATGCACAGGTAACCAATATCATAAATATTTAATTAAATATAAAAATCACTCGAAGAATCTCAATGGATTCATAAGACATAACTATCTCCAAATTATGATCATTTGATTTTTGCATATCAGTCATAGTTTTCCAAATCCATGCATGTGTTTTTACATGGAACATGCTTATGATTGTTCAGTGATGGGACATGTGATTGGCCATCCATTTCTATTTTATTTTTATCAACTAAGGTTAGTTGCTCGTCAATTAGGAGGCATGTTATACTTCATGGAATGATGGAATGTTGTGTGGATTTTAATGTCCTGAGGGTTTTAACATGATTTGTGTTTTGATTTTGTAGATGAAGACTCATGAGGGTGTGAATGTGCATGGATGTATTCAAATATTTTTGAAGATATTTAGAAGATAGTATTTTAGTTATTTTTTGTAAAAATAATAGATCACTTTAGAAAGCGATGTTTTTGTAAAAATAGTAGACTTTTGTAAATAACTAATAATAGATCGTTTTAGAAAGTGATAATTTTGTAAATAGTAGATTTTCATAAATGCACACTTTTTGAAGTGCTACCCTCATGTATCTTCTATTCAGGATGTAATGAAAAATACCTATAAATACACATGCTATGATAGACTCATCCATGAGAGTATGTGGGAGGAGATTGTACCCAATTTGGTGTCAATTCTCTTTTCTCTTTCTATTCTCTGAGTACTTTTGTGATATTTTGTTTCTATAATATCATCTGCGTATGTGCGTCTGCGGGATCCAGTCAACATGGACTACTTCACTACTTCTTAGGTATGGAAGTTTAGCAAACAAAAGAAGGCATATTCCTATCATAGAAGAAGTACTGCTTTGATCTTCTTTCTAAATATAACATGGACTAGTGTTGCTCAATATCTACACCACTTGGTCCAAGCATCAAGATCATACTAGAGGATTCATCATCAGTTGCGGATGTGCATATTCCTATAATAGAAGAAGTAATGCTTTGATCTTCTCTCTAAATATAACACGGACTAGTGTTGCTCAATATCTACACCACTTGGTCCAAGCATCAAGATCATACTAGAGGATTCATCATTAGTTGTGGATGTGCATACTTATTGACAACTAGTTGATTCCTTTTCCTACCTTGGCAACATTAGACCAAATATTGCCTATGTAGTTGGCATTCTTAGTGAGTTTGCACACCAGTATTGACAAACACATTCGGATGCTGCTCAAAGACTACTTTGATATCTTCTGCTCACCAGACATGATGGTCTTTGGTACAGAGGGGGATCAAACTCGTCAGATATTCAGATTTAGATTGGGTTGGTGATCTTGATACTTGATGGCCCACTTTGGGTTACATGTTCTTGCTTGCCTTAGGACTTGTCTCTTGGGAAATTAAGAAGAAGCCTACAATTGCTCTCTCATCCACCAAGGCAAAGTACTAAACATCCAACTTTGTAGAATGTGAGGCCATTTGGCTTTGATGTTTATTATCTAACATTGGTGTTTTTTAGGTTATTTTGACATGCATCTGCACAGACAGCTAGCCAGCCTTGGCCATTGCCAAGAATCCAGTGTTCCATGCTCAAATGAAGCACATCAAGATCCAATACCATTTCATCCATGAGAGGCTCATCTCTTTGTAGATTACTTTGGAGCTAGGAGAAACTGGTGGCACAAGGAAAGGATTCAACTCATGCATTGTTTTTGTCAATGCCATCAATGATTATACTCATACACTTCCTTATGCATATGAACCTTTCATGAGTACTTATAAGGATTGCTTTATGTCTGATTATCCCTCTAAACTACCACCATCTCGTGGATCCTTTGACCATAGCATAGACTTAGTCCTTGGTAGTTCTCCGCCTCATAAAGCACCTTATAGACATGGCCTACTACACCAAAAGGAAATAGAAAACCAAGTAAAAGACTTACTACAAAAAGGACTTATAAGGCCTAGTTCTTCCCCATTTGGAGCACCAGTTCTCTTAGTACAGAAGAAGAATAAAACTTATCAAATGTGCATTGATTATAGAGCCCTTAACAAGATCACAATAAAGAATAGATACCCTATTCCACGAATAGATGATCTCTTCAATAAGTTACGAGGAGCTCGTGTCTTTAGTAAAATTGATCTTAAATTAGGTTACCATCAGATTCGTATGACGCAAAGTGATATTTTTAAGACTGCATTTAGAACTCAAACCGGCCATTATGAATTTATGGTAATGCCCTTTGGACTTACTAATGCCCCTACTACATTTGCACGAATGATGAACAATATTTTTCTTGATTATCAAGCTTTTGTTTTTGTATTCTTTAATGATATACTTATTTACAGCAAGAATGATAGTGAACATGAAAAAGCATCTTGAAATAGTTTTTCATTTGTTACGAGAGAACACACTTTATGCTAATCCTAAAAAGAGTCACTTCTTTCAATGTAAGCTAGAATATTTAGGATATATTATTTCTAGTGAAGGTGTGCATGTGGATCCGAAAAAGATTAGAGTTATAGTAGAATGGCCTACACCATAATCAATCAATGATGTTCATTCTTTTCTTGGGTTGGCTAGTTTCTATAGGAAGTTTGTTTGAAATTTTTCTTATTTAGCATTGCCTCTTATCTTGTTGTTGAGAAAGAAAATAAAATTTGCATGTGGACTTACCCAACAACAGTCTTTTAACAAACTGAAAGAAGCACTTTCACATGCACATGTTTTACAGTTACCTAATTTTTCACAATCATTTCATGTCGTTACTGATGTTACTGGTTCAGGAATTGGTGCAGTTTTAATGCACAATGACCATCCTATCGCATTTGAGAGTAGGAAGCTTAAGCCTTCAGAACAGAATTATAGTATGTATGATAAAGAATTGTTAGCAGTTGTGCATGCTTTGCAAATTTGGAAACACTATCTTATGGGCTCTGCGGTCTTAATCAAAACTGATCAACAGGCTATTAGGCATTTATTAAGTCAACCTTTAATCTCTGATAGGCATCTTAAATGGGCATCATTCATTCAAAATTTCCAACCCATGATACAATATCAGCCTGGTAAAGCTAGTGTTGTAGCGGATGCTCTTAGCCATTTTCCTTTGCATTCTGTTGTTATGAATAATATTTCTGCCATCCAAATACATTCTTTTCAAGAAATGGTTTCCACTTATGCATCTGATTTGTAACTTCCATGTGCATGGTATGATTTCAACAATGGTGCATCTTTATCTGAT
Source organism: Ceratopteris richardii (assembly GCA_020310875.1). Lineage (NCBI taxonomy): Eukaryota > Viridiplantae > Streptophyta > Polypodiopsida > Polypodiales > Pteridaceae > Ceratopteris > Ceratopteris richardii. The sequence continues at coordinate 102,441,209 of CM035425.1, read as the reverse complement.
GAACATTATACATTTCATAATGGTTTTCTCTATTTTCAACATAGATTGTGCATAACCCAAGCTTTTAAAGCTTGTGCATAACCATCTTACATGGGTCATAGAGGTATACAAAGCACCATTTTTGCTTGCAAAGATTTCTTCTTTTGGCCACACATGGAAAAAGATATGCACATTATGTTTCTCAATGCATTGTATGTCAGCATGTCAAACGTCATCATAGTAAACCATTTGGATTATTAATGCCACTTCCCATTCCAAATGAACCATGGGAACAAATCCTCTATGGATTTTATCACAGGTCTTCCCATCACTTCATCACATAATGATATGATTTGGACAATAGTTGATAGGTTTAGTAAATATGCATATTTCATTCCATGTAGAAAAACTTTGACTGCACCTCAAGCTGCAAAATTATTCATTAAATGCATTTTCCCACATCATGGATTTCCTAAAGTAATGTTATCTGATCGTGATGTTAGATTTTGTAATCATTTTTGGGTTGCTTTATTTCAACATTTTGGTTCTAAAATAGATTTTAGCTCTACATTTCATCTCGAAAGTAATGGAGAGAATGAGGCTACAAATAGTACTATTCTTGATTTATTGCGTTGTTATTCATTAGATAATCCTAATAACTGGGATGAAAAGTTGCCATTGCTTCAATTTGCTTACAATAACACTATAGGCACCACTACATGTCGTGCACCTTTTGAAATTGTTTTTCGTAAAAAGTAACAGATCCATGAACATTTCCATGCATGTGTTTTTACATGGCACATAGTTCATACCTATTTTCTTTTTATTCAGTGATGAAATATGTGACTGGACATCCATGTTTATTATTTTATCAACTGAGGTCAGTTGCTTTTTCAACTGAGAGGCATGTTATAACTTATGGAATATGTTGAATAATGCATTGTTAGAGTGTAACATGGAATATGTTGGCCAATGCATTGTTGGATTGTAACATGGAATATGTTGGCCAATGCATTGTTGGATTGTAACATGGAATATGTTGGCCAATGCATTGTTGGATTGTAACATGGAATATGTTGAACAATGCATTGTTGGATTGTAACATGGAATATGTTGGCCAATGCATTGTTGGATTGTAACATGAATATGTTGGCCAATGCATTGTTGGATTGTAACATGGAATATGTTGGCCAATGCATTGTTGGATTGTAACATGGAATATGTTGAACAATGCATTGTTGGATTGTAACATGGAATATGTTGGCCAATGCATTGTTGGATTGTAACATGGAATATGGTGAACAATGCATTGTTGGAGTGTAACATGGAATATGTTGGCCAATGCATTGTTGGATTGTAACATGGAATATGTTGGCCAATGCATTGTTGGATTGTAACATGGAATATGTTGGCCAATGCATTGTTGGATTGTAACATGGAATATGTTGAACAATGCATTGTTGGAGTGTTAAATTATTATTGAACAATACATTGTTAGAGTGTTAACTTATTAATGTATTAATGTGTTTTTGATGTTTCTGATATAGTAGCTGAAGGTTCGTGAGGAGCGTGCAAGGCATGAAAGGGCGGACATAATAATCCGAATAATTATTATTTAGCTTGTAAATAAACCTGCGTAGAAGGTTCTATTGTTAGAAATAGTTAGAAAAGTAATGGTTACAATAAGGGTCGTTGTAGATTGCAGTTTCTGTTATTGAAAGCAATGGCTTTCTGTAAAAGTTACCAACTTTTAGTTTCACGCTTGTTTTTCGAAGCCGCTCTCATGTGACCACTCTTTTCGACGTAATCAAAAGTTCCTATAAATACATGCACTCTGTGGACTGTCGAAACAGAGTGCATGGGGGGAGATCGCACCCAATACTGTGTTCTGTCTCGTCTCTTGTTGCATCTATTCTCTGTGTGTTTTCTGTGTTCGTAACCATTGTTTGCGCGTGAGCAAGATCCTGACAACAGAGGGCTCAAATAGAATCTAAAGATTATGAAAATTGGTATGTAGCTAATTCTATCACTCCTCAAACTCAAGGACTCCTTGGCTTGAACAAAATGGAGTCTATTCTACCAAAAACTGAATTTACAATGTTTGTGTAGTGATTAAAAATCACTTGAGTTGTGAATAGTCCATGGAAAAAATGATTAGGCCTTGTTGCCATATTGTGCATGACTGCTCCTTTGTGCTGGTATGCTCTTCTTATGACTTGTATGCCAACAATTAGTCACCAAATACAAATGCCCTTGCTTGTCCATGTAAAATACCCCCTCAAATTTCACACTTGTTCTTGTTAAAACTTCAAAATCTATGGAATTCCTAAGTCTTTCTACTGATCTATTGAGTCCATCCAAGTAAATAGAAACTCAATGCATGTGCATAGTGATATACTACAAGGAAGTCCTATACTCTCCTTCTATCACATACATGAGCTCTCCAGAATAGATAGAGTTATGCATATCTTCAAAGGCCATAATCGATTCTTCTTATGAGTCAACAGAGGTGTCATACTAAACAAAGTGAATGCTCTTTTGGGTTACACTCCGTATTGATGATATCATGCTTTTTCGACTTCCTAGGACATGTCCAGATCATAGTGTATCAAGCCTAGAAAATAGTTCGATTGATGTTTGAGTACTTGAATTCCTCAAAAGTTTCAATTCCAGAGGAATTAGGGTTTTTCAATTATTCGCACGATACACGATATTCAAGATCCTCATGATACATCATACCAAAGCTTGCTGATATGATATTGGGGGAAGGTAATACTTGGTCTCACGATCCAATACCTAAGTTTTGGGGATACAAGATACTTTGCACGACACAATACGATACTATATGTGCACGATATAGGATACCTTGGGTTAATACGATACACGGTACTCACCGAGCATGATACAATACTTGCTCCTCAATGATACATGATACTTAGATCTGACAATACATGATGCATGTCTCAAATTGGTGAAACATGATACTTAGAGTATCAACAATACATGATACTAGGGGCGGTGAATCTCGACCATGTGATACACGATACTTGAGTATTGCCATACACCTAGGAGTAAGGTATCAACGATACATGATACCTACCAAGTATCACTGACATATGAGAATTTGGTGGTATCATGATACCAAACTCCATTGGTCACAATACTTAGACTTTCTTAACTCCAAAGTAAAAAACAATTTGTGCAAGTGAGTTATTTCTGCTGCCCTTGTGAGCCCTATGTGCTTGTAGCTAAAACATTCTTTCAAAACATATCTCATGAAATGTGATGGTCATATTCTAATTCCTCACTCTCTTAGCTACTTCCTAATCCTAATTCCTCCACTCCTAACCGAATCATAAAAACTTATCACACACACACACGCACACTATGTGTATGAAGAAATAAGTGCAAGAGAATGGTGACTTGCCATGAAATTTGCTTCCTCATGATCACTACCTTCATAGCAACACTTTAACCAGCACGTAGGCTTCTTTACCTAAGCCTGACTGTCCAAAAATGATGCCAAAAACATGTCTGCCGAAGCTCACAATGTCTTAGGGATTTGTGAAAAAACTAAATCTCAATCATCAATTAAATGCATATAGTGGTGGTATTGATAGACATATCAAATTATCAATCCTAGAGCCTAATCCTATCACACATATGGAAACATGTGCACAAACGATGGTTAATGTATGAAATGGTTGAGTAATGCATGAGAATAGGAAACATCACCCTCACATTACACCTCTTACACAAAGTGTTTATCACAATTCTTGGTGCAATAGTAGACACAGATCAAGTGATATCTCTCAGCTTTGATACCTAAATATAATCAATAGTGTGTTCATTTTGAAGCTCTTGATGAGATGCATCCAATGCTAGTTCAACATGATTTGACCTCTGTGCTTCAAGTTATGTCCAAAAAACAAAATGGTGTAAAACACCAACTCTCACTTTTAGACTTCCTATGCTTCACACACACACACACACAAAGGCACACCTTAACATTGAAAAGAGATGGGGAAGGGGTATACAACACCTCTAAACACACATTCCATGCTGGAAGCACACATGCAAGATCAAGAAGAAGAAGGTACACAAGCAAGATGAAGTTAATTCAAATTTCTTAAAGTTAGCTCTTCAAAATGGAAAACATTCTTTACAAAAGACTCAAAAGTGACTTAGATACATGTGCCCTAATTTGGGTCCTTACACATCTAAGATAGTCACTATCTCTATAAATTACATAAGCTCCTACTATTGTACTAAAGTAGTGTTACAACCTTCAAGGATCATACATCTAGAGGACTCCTCTTAGAGCATTTACAAATCTTTTCACAATTTTACAATGGATTTTTGGGAAAGAAATTGTTGTGGATCTACACAACATGAGTATGAACAATCCAAAATAACTAGTCTAGCCCACAAGGGGTGAGAGATGCACTTCAACCCAACCAAACCACCCATATATATACCTCAAGGCCAAGGGGGGAAAGGTGAGGAGAGCTTGCCAAGTGTCCTCTCCACATGGATTCTAATCCAAGGCCTTCTAACCTTGGAAATCACATGGCCTTCACATGGATTCTTAAAAGGGCTTCTCCCAAGCTTGTACGTACAAGTCTCAAGGCTTGAGAGTCCTCCCTAAGGGTTAAATACCATATCCTTAGGAAATATCAATCCTAAGGGTCAAAACCCTTTAATCGGGAGTAAATAAATCCAAACAACTCAAGGGTTCAAACCACACTCTTGGAGACACTTTCCCAAGGGTTTCCTAATAGAATCCAAGGGTTCTCCAAGTGGTTTTGGACTCTCAAAACCCATGTCTTTGGCCACTTTGACCCATAGGTATACAACATTCTTCCCCCCTTTAACATTTTCGTCCTCGAAAATGTGAGTAGGTATATTATGTGGAGTATTCCCCCATGCCCCATGATCTTTTCTATAGATCATGGCTTTTCTCATCTCTCTGATTTGCTTCTTTATCAGAAGGAGATTCTATCTCATACTTGATCTTAAAAGAAGGAGATTCTATCTCATACTTGATCCCTACCCAAATCATCACTTAACTTTGCATGTGAAACACTAAATCAAATGCTAAGTATGGATGATAAGGGTGGATTAAAACATCCCTGTCTAATTCAATGTTTCCCTATGTCTGACTTTGCATCCATAGAAAAAACATATGAAGTAGGTTAATAGTCTCCAACTAATTTGCTATGCAGGTCCATTTCTATGCACCACTCGGGTGTGGACCTAGCAAAATAGATGGATCTATTACTAGCTCAAGGCTTTGAGAAGTCTCCTTAAATTGAGGTTGATCAAAACATCTAAGTAAGATGTTTCTGACTATTTTCTACTTCTTAACCAACATCTACTGATCCTTTTTCCAAATACAGAACTACCATGTCCTATTGTACTTTAGAGTCAAGGTAGAATGTAGCAAAGAAGTGATTCCATTTTTTAGGCAATGAACCTCAAAATGATTTTTCCAAGACTTTCTCAAAAGCCTTGACTTGTTTGGAATGGTTAGAATCTTGAAACGATTCCTAAGAGTTTTACTTCAAACTCTTTTAAGAGAACTTTTTAGATTCTTCATCCATTAATATTAAATGGATGAATGAATTCTCTTAAACTTAAGTGTCTTCTGAAACTTGAAGGGGTCATTGGCGTGTAATCCAAGAAATTGGAGGGATATGGGTTGGGCATTATGGATGGGGAGAGGTTTTGTATAGAACATCTATATTTTGATGTTCAATTCGGTTATCCACTCCATCTAGCTAAACCCGATCTAGGAGTGACTTTGAAGATTCCTTCTAAGTCAAATCCAAGGTCTGGAAAAGCGAGAAGGAAGAACCAAAACTCGATGTAACCGGTTCAACTTCTGAAACAGTAAAATGATTAGAGTCAAACCAAATGAGATTCAAAACTTTAAGGATTTAATCTAGCTAACGGTTTGAAGCATTGTTTCTATTGAATCTAAATTCTCAAGAAGATCCATTTGGGTAAAGTTTAAACCATCATCCATCTACCAGACTTTAGTGGTAACAAACATCGGTGTCTCGAGCCATCGAGTTTTGATGATGTTCAACTTTAATATGATGCTTCAAATATCTTAATTAAGAAGTTAATCCTTTTCAATCTCTTGAGACTCCTATAGACTGGAATACCAAGTCTAGTATAAATCTCTTACTTTAGGAGACTGACTACCTTGTTGTACTATCAACAAGATGTTTTCGACTAACTTAGTCTAACTTCAATTATGAAAATAACTAAGTCAATCCTTTTTAATACCTCTTGGTACATCTTTATTGTAAAAGATATTAACTCATTTAGTTGTATTTGTCAACTAAGTGTTTTATCCAAGATTGACTCAGTCAATTTTACCTTTCTCAAAAGGATCTTTCCAAGTTCTCTCCCCAGAAACCCATGTAGCATTTCTGATAAAGAACTTCAAAAATCCTTAACAAGACTACATTAGTCTTATTGAAAATTTTTATGAAGATCTAGAAAGTGATTTCTCTTCACGATCTTTGAACTTAATTAGTTACTTGGTATGGTCCTATTCTTGACCAACCTATACTTCATTTTTATCTATGGAGTTTCAGTTTCCATTGGGATGGAGTTTCACTCCAACTTACGAGCCCAAGGCTAAAATATACCTATCATATCAAGGTCTGATGTCCCATACCATCATGCCTACATTAATGTGAATATAAAGGATAATGTCCCCATACCACTACACTTTATATCCAACATTGATGTGTGAATGATATTTATCTTAAAGTCTAGAAGCTTAATCAAACTATAGAGTACCATTTACTCAAATTCCTTTTGAAGTCAAGGGATTGTCTCTATGTTTCCATCTTGCTTGGGTTTCTAAGATTTCCAACATACGATCACTCTATGATCCTAATTATTCCTAAATTCATATTGGAAGCTCTAAAACTTTTCATGAAATAAATATCCATCCTGATGGAATAAACATCCATCCTGATGGAATAAACATCCATCCTTTCTTTCTAACGTTTTGAGTGCGATTCCAAGTGTCTTGAATCATATTCAAGATCTACTTAGTTCTTTCTTAGCTAACTTGAAGTGACAAGAGATTACTCTTGCCTTTTAGATTTCTTTGTTTATCCAAAGCTTTCAAAAAGCTACCCTTATTACTACTTAAGTCTAAGCATCTTCTAATGCTTTTTGATTTCCCTTGAAATCCCTTTAAGAATAGGTAAATACAAGTTTCACCTTGCCAAGACTTAAGTATCATTTATCAAAGTTGTAGACTGTGTAATTTGCATATACTCTCCTTCTTACTTCCCCTTAGAGAAGTGTAAGATTTGGCATGCTTTATTGGAGCTCGTGGTTTGCAACCACCTTTTTTTCAAAATCTTTTGTGATATTGTTGGGACCCCAATGCTAAATTTAGCATGCCATGAAGTTGTTTTTTGAGAAACTCATTGTTTGCTAATCATCTTATGTATAAAAAGATGTTCTTTTATCTTATCATCTATATTCTAAGTTTCTCTTTGTGAAAGTAATTGTACCAATTCTTAATAAGTTTGGTACTTTCTTCCCCCTTTTAAAGAGTTTTCATCCTTGAAAACTGTGTATACTATGGCTTCATACACAACTAGAGAGCCATTACTATGACTCCTTTAAATATTGGACTATTCAATGCTTGTGAGGGCCTTGAATTTTCTAGAACATGTACTAGAAAGGAATTCTAGTGTTGGTATTTATTAAAACATTTTGTAGAGTTATCTTGACGACCACCTATCCTAACGTACTCATGAACGTATTCATGAATTCTCATGTTTCCTAACAATGCAAGTTCATGTCTATCAATGTTTAGGAGAGGTGGCTTTAATTTTCAAGGCTTACTCAAAAAATTGGAGCTTTAAAGGTACTATGAAAATAAGAAAAAAAAATTCTTTTCATTATTGTACCGAGAGAGCTTTAAGTTCCTTCCATTAGGAACTATTGCATCTCTTTAAGAAAACCTTTCTTGGTTTCCATCTTGAGATACTAAATTCTAGAAATAAAGCCTTAAATTAGCTTGAAAACTCTTATAAGAGGAAGGTTTTTATAAGATTTCATGGTAATGTGAATACTTTACACCCTTCATGTTGGTGAAAGCCTTTAGTTGAACTTATAGTTCAATTGCTCATATTGTAAATCCATCCTTGTCCTGCATGGATCAAAATAAGAGCTTTGTATCATGAGGCTTCTAGAACCATTTTGGGGGTGCCATTTTCATCCTATTTAGGCTGTGTGATCAAAAACATATTTGGAATCTTTTCCAATTAAATAACCCTAAGTATCTTTATACTTAGGGTAGTTAAAAATGTGTTGTGAAGAACCTTTCAGAGAAATCATCTATGTCTTTGAAGACATTGGATGTATTCGAGTGCCATCTACTTAAGGCATCTCATTCAAAAGCTTGTCTTTGAACCATCTCTAAGTATATTTATTATACTTAGAGTTAGCATTGAATATGCTAGGTTCTCTACACTAATATATATATTATATTACACCCATATTGAAGTGTTTTTTGCCTGAAAAACATTTCAAAGAATTAACCTAAGTCATTGCAGAACTTAGATACTTTTGGGTGCTTTATTTGGCAAGGGAATGTATCAAAACGCATTTCTTCCCTTTCCATGGAGCAAGAAATAATCATTACTTTAATGTAAGCTTTAACATTGTGTAAAGGTTACTTGTAGAAAAAATTTCTTGGTATTTAAGTCGCAAAATCTAAATAGAATGATTTTGCAAATACCCTAAATTTTCTTCTTCCACAAGGTCGTGCTTCTATTAAGAAGTGAACTATCTATTCCAGACCATGTTCACATTATCATTTCCATCATGTTTTCCAAATAGGAAATGAGTATTACTGATCCATCACTTCATGCTCATGTGCTCCTCTTTGTGCATAAACATGTGTTTCTCTTACATACATCATGGTGCCAATGCACATCAATTGGTGTATTAAAGTATTTGTAATGAAGAGTAAACATGAGGCATGCACAAAAGAAACCTTGATCTTTGAATTTAGTGCATTAAAATCATACCTTGCCAAAATGGAATGCACATACATTCTTTCTCTTCCTTGCAACAATACGTGCAAGTGCTTGAGGTGGTTAACTTCTTTTTAAAAATATATGTTTGCCTATTAGACTACATCTTCGTATATGCACTCAAAAATTGAAGTCATGTTACAATTATGTGCGTATGCAACGATGATGTTTAAGGCAACAAAATATTAAAATCAAGATAACTTAAAAAGTACTTAGCTTTATTTCAAGCTTCGTCCTTCCTCTCCCTTGGAAAAGAGCCATCCCTTGACTTTGTTTGAGTGCATTCCACTTCTTTTAATGTCAACTTGGGCCATTCCAAGCTTCGTCCTTCCTCTCCCTTGGAAAAGAGCCATCCCTTGACTTTGTTTGAGTGCATTCCACTTCTTTTAATGTCAACTTGGGCCATTCCACCTCTTTTGATGTTGAAGTTCTTCTAGGGCATTTATATACTTACTAGTGTGCCCAATATGTGCATAAAAAAACATGCATGTATTCTAAACATACATGCTAAATTATACGATGGGTTTATGCATGAAAGGATGTCAACAATGTATGCGTACAAACAATTTATGCATGGTACGAAAAATTAGCCTTAATGGAAGAGGACTCAAACTTCATCCTTTGCTCCCTATCTTCTCTTACTTCAAAAGGAAACTACTCAGGGTTATTTAGATAATAACATGGAGATTATCTATGTGTACATGGGCATGCGTAGCATACTCCAAAGACTTTGGCATGGTTGTGCGTGAGAACATATGTATGCAAAAAAGAACACTCTGAAGGATGCGATGCACTCCGTTTTGGAGAGAAAACATGCGTGAAGATACCCCACATAGACAGTAAATTCGCAGAAAAACGGCTATAAGTACACGAGCTTCCAGGTGTTCAATTTGAAGGAAAGAAGAAGTCGTGAGCCAGTGCTTATCGACTTTCTTCAATGAGTCCGCGTGGCCTATTGGCCGTCTAGATCTTGGAGTTGGCCGTCCGTTGAGTACGATTATCCTGATGGGTGTAACTACTTCTACTCCATGAGGGGAGGTTCACATGGCGCCCGCCTTTTGCATTCAAGGCGCACATGCGTGTGCTCATAACCCGAAGCAAAAGTAGATCTGCTGGGCATAAAATGATAGAGAAGACACTTGTGTGAATTCGAAATGTACAACCTAACTCTGAGTACCAATGCTGTGGATCTACACAACATAACCTCCCATGGCGCCCACCTTTTGCATTCAAGGCGCACATGCGTGAGCTCATAACCCGAAGCAAAAGTAGATCTGCTGGGCATAAAATGATAGAGAAGACACTCGCATGAATTTGAAATGTACAACCTAACTCTGAGTACCAATGCTGTGGATCTACACAACATGAGTATGAACAATCCAAAATAACTAGTCTAGCCCACAAGGGGTGAGTGATGCACTTCCACCCAACCAACTCCACCCATATATATACCTCAAGGCCAAGGGGGGAAAGGTGAGGAGAGCTTGCCAAGTGTCCTCTCCACATGGATTCTAATCCAAGGCCTTCTAACCTTGGAAATCGCATGGCCTTCACATGGATTCTTAAAAGAACTTCTCCCAAGCTTGTACATACAAGTCTCAAGGGTTGAGAGGCCTCCATAAGGGAGTCAAAACCCTTCAATTGGGAGTAAATAAATCCAAATAACTCAAGGGTTCAACCCATACTCTTGGAGACACTTTCCCAAGGGTTTCTTAATAGAATCCAAGGGTTCTCCAAGTGGTTTTGGACCCTCAAAACCCATGTCTTTAGCCACTTTGACCCATAGTTATACAACAGAAATTGAGCCTTATCTTGAAAATTTTGGGAGCCTGCTTCTCTTCTTTTCTTTCTTTTGCTTTTTTCTCTCTCTTCTCTTTAGTCCTCTTTAGTCCTCTACAAACACTCTTCCCCTCTTAGTGTCTATTGTCCCTTGACAAGCTTCTACGGGTTTTCCGAACACGCAACAAGTGGCTGAACCTGGGATATAATATGGTAATTGAGGTTTCCTATCCTCATTTTCCTCTTGTCAACTTGTTCCTCTCCGACCTCATGACACAAGTCCCCTACTTATATTTCTTTTCACCACAAACCACCAATGATAGAGGAAGCCTCCAAGACTTAGAGGCTATTTGTCACCTTATCTGAGCCTTAGTCTGAGGCCTATATTTCACCCTTGGTATTCCTTATATTCATACACTAGGGTTGCTTCATTATCATTGTTGGCCATGCATGAAACCTATGGCTAAAGATGTAGTAACATAGGTTGGGAAGTGCATTCTTCAAACTATCTAGGCCCATGTCTTTTCTTCTTCATGTGTCATGTTTAGCTTGATGTGTGCCCCTATGGGGATTTGGGTAGAGAGTAGTGTTTAATGAATTATTATTTTATTTTTTGATTTTTTCTTTCTTCTTCTTTTACTAGTCTCTCCCTCCATAGTAATCATCTCTACTTGTCTTATAATATTGTCATCAATTAAGGCATAATACTAATCTTCTTGAGCTGAACATCATTGTCTAGCTAAGGTCATGTCTTGGGAAAAAGTTCTTGATTTAAGAATTTGACCAATAGAGTTCTCCATTTTGGTACCAAAGAGACATAGTAGATAGTTGGATATTCAATTGGGGGTCTCCTACTACAACTAGGGCATTTTCACCAAATTGTGAACATTTAATTCCATTTTAGGCTAATATGCACCTAAGCAATTTTAGAGTTTTCAGGGTTTAGTGCTTAGAAGAATGATGTCCTATTGCTCCTACTTGTGCCTTTGTAACAAGATTTTGTGTTTTTCTTTATCAAGACAACATGAAAAAATTCCTTGATTTTCCTACTTGTAACTACTACCTCCTAGTAATTGATACCTCTTTGATCGCCTCATGTCTCCTTAAGTAGGTCTCACATGCTTATTAAGAGATCCAAAAGTCAACATAGGCATCATATTCATAGCCCATTTGAGAACTACTTAATTGAAATGATAGGCACTTGTGGCCATCATTGTCTTGCTCCTTCATTTTTCTGCATCATCTTGTTCAACAATAGTAAGCTTGCAAAGGTTGTTGCTCTCTCTATAGAGCTCCAAATTGGATTAAAGAGGATTCAATTTGAAAGATATTAGTGTCTAGTTTATGTGTATAAATTTTCAAACCATTATGTTTCATAGATTGGGAGACATTGCAGATTTTTTGTTTCAGGGTCTATCTCTACGCATTCCTAGAAAATAGGAGGTACCACCGTTGTGTGTGGATGAGTGTTTTCATGTCTCAGAGTCTATCTCTACACATTCCTAAAATATGATTTTGGATGAGTGTGTGGTTCGTTCCAAAAGCATATTTTGCTTATTTCTTGTACTCTTGTGCATTCTATACACTCAACCCTATGTGTATCACCCCTCCAGAAGGAATTTTTCTAATTGTAATCATGTTGGTTGCTATGAGCATTTGAAGTTGATTGTCTCATCCAAAGATAGTAAGTTTTTTGAACTAGTCAATGTACAAACCTATCTCTTCTATATCGACTCTTTCTCCTTGATGATCCAAAGTACATAGTGCATTTTATTGCACTTATAGCATGCGGATAAGGTCAATTTGACTCTCCATAAGCTCAAGGGCTGGTCAAAATTTTTCGCTTTGCAACTCACTTTTCTACCTCCTACAAGCTTCTCCAAGTTCTTTTAGCTTGATCTTCTTGAAATCCTTCTCAAACCATGAATTGTTCTCATCACACAAAACATCTCAAATGACTATAGAATTATGTTAGATATACTGAATAATCCACCCTCAAGTGAACTGAAATGATCCATAGTGCTCTAAGTTGTAAGGCCCCAATTATCAAGAGAAGCCACTCTGAAAGCCCAAACATTTGTGGAACCATAACTTCCAAGTTGGATGAGCTCTATGTGTGACCGTGGATGGTAATAAATGATCTTTGTGAGCCTGGCCATTAGGTTAGGTTGGGCATAAACTTCTAGGTCATTGGGTTGCCATTCAAGGAACAAATAAAGGCCTTGTGGCACTATGAGGTTTCATCATAGAAACTTTATGGGGGGAGTGTACAGGGGGGTTTGCCCCCTCGACGGGGCCTAAGGGACCTATCTCCTTGGATCATAGGGCCAAGATGGTATGACTTATGGTCACATAGATATTGTCAAATTGCATTTTTTTTGTGTATCGTTTGACTATGTTTATGTATACTGACTCCTCTTGTAAGATCTATGTAAGCATGGACCATGTGTAGATTTGTAGAGCATCACACAATAGTAAGCTCTTCATCGAGTGTCTATCTAGATCACCATATAAGATCCACATTGGGAGTGCATAGGTGGACAATGCCATCGTTGTCGTTACATCACTATAAGCAATTTGAGAATTTGAGTTCTTTATCTCTCAATATGCATCTATCTTTATCTACATTTTTCTCTCAATTCTATCTACTGGTCTATTCCACTGTGCTATTATTTCTTACAATATAGTCTATAACCTTTTTTATTAAGTCATTTGAATACATGCTTCTTTACCTTAGGGTCTAATTTATCTCTAATTTCAGATAGCATGTCTATTTGCTACAATAATCTATAAATGATACATAATACCTTGATCTTGAGATTGAAGGTTCTTTATTTGGTCCCCAAACATCTGTATCAACAAGCTCTAGAAGGACTCCATGTATGTATCCTTTATTGGTGAATGGGTACCTGTGAGACTTTCCAAATTGTCATGCACTACACTTATATATCATGTGTTGCTTTGCAATATTGGGTAGTCCAAGGACACTATGATCTCTACTTCTTTGTTTGAGGGCCCTTTCTCTAGTGTGATGTAACCTATTATGCCAAACCTCTAGCTCTAATAGGGTTTGACTACCATAATTGAAAAAAGTAATGTTCTTGGTGTCTTGGAGTTCAAATGTGAACAATCCATTTATTTTCTCTCCCTTTCCTATCCTTTTGAAACATTTATATGGATCCTCTACATGGGATCCATGTTTGGCAAACCTCACTTACAAACCTTTCTCCACAAGCTATCCTACAATTATTACGTTTTAGTAATACTTGGCACAAAGTGAAAATTTGAAATTTTCTTCAAATAGGTGATGACACGAGGCATCCTTTAGATAAGATATGGAATGTGAAGACCTCCAATGGTTCCTTGGGTTTTTGAAGAAATTTTCTATAATGTGATTTGATAAGCCAGATATAGAAAACAATGAGGAGCTTTGATCTCTCCCCCTACCTTGTCTTCCTCCTTTACCTCTTGCGCTTGAGATTCTACCTCTACTTGCAAAGTTAGTTTGGGAGGTGCTTCCTTCATCATCAATTTTTAATCTTTTTGCTTTGTTATATTTGCCTTTTCTTTTCTCTGTGTAAAGGGTAGAGTATTGGTTATTTTTTTTATTCTCACCATTCTTCATACCTTTGGCCCCGTGAGAAAATAATTGCCCCATGAGAGTGTTGAAGTCGAGCACTTGCATGTCCATGTATTAATCCATGGCTGTAGTGGAAGGTTCCCCACTTGTCACGAGCATTGATTCCATTGATAACTTGCCTTAAAATCCGCTCTTCATTGATGATTTCTTGAATGCTCCCAAGTTGGTCTACAATGTCCTTCATCTTGATGAAAAATCAATCACGTATTGCTTGGGCATCTTCTTGAGTGTTGTGGACTCCATTCACAATTGGTTCTTCCTAGCCATTAGGGGAAAACATGAACCTTGCTTGGGCTTTTTAGATTAAGGGATGATTAGTGATGGACCAATGAGAGGAGGGTGGTGGCCACAGTCTAGAGCCTCAATAAACTAGGCTAGGTCTAGGTTTTCTTGGTTTAGGACTAGTCAAAACAATCAAAATGTGATGATAGAAGTGGTTTTTCCTCATGTAGTGGTTTAAGATTCAAATTTGCCGATCCGAACTTGATATAGACCCTTGGATATGAAGGGAATTGAATGGTTAAGCTTCAAAGATAGAGAGATATGCACCTTTGATTATGTATCATTGGATGGAGCTATCAATCCAAGGCTCAAGATTTCTCCTCAAGTGGATTGATCGGCATTGCTTTTGTGCCATTGGACCATTAACCAATCCAAAAGGCTTCTATTAGTTTGAGCCCATGTGGAAGCATGCTTCGGTATAGGACGTACGATTGGCGAAAATCCAAGGGACTCTATTTTTTAACGTCCCAATGCGGTCTCTCTCTTACTTTTCCCATGTCCCATGACTTGAATGAAGCTTATTTTGTCCTTTTTTGCCATAACTGTAGCTCCGACCGCATCCGTCCGTGGCTAAAATCTAGTGGCCCTCAATGCCCACGAATTTGACTCTCTATCTTCTTTATTCCCACCTCTCACAAATGATGTGACTTCTCCATTTTGTCATTTTTTGCTAGACATATCTTCACTCATCTTGTCCGTCTGTGGTGAATATCCAAGGGATCTAATTAGCCACGAGCCCTTCCCAACTGAGAGCACTAATTTGTCATTTTTTGACAAGAAACTTTGTCAATCATGGCCGTCTGTTTGTGGTATCTAATGGTTCTCAACAAGCACGAATCTATTCAGATTGAGGAATCAAATCTCGATCTTAAGAAATAGTATTTTTAAGTAAAATACCAATAGTGGTTTCCCATGCTTCCTTTTAACCCTAACATGATTAATTTTAATCCCTTAAAATTAGGGATGCTTACAAGGCCCATGCATGGTTCACTTTTTCCCCTAATGCTTTGGTACTTGAGGAAAAGAATTCTTCCAAAGCATTCCATGTCTCTTGAGAGTTCTTACAATTCCTAATATGATGGAGTAAGAAATTAGAGATAGATTGTAGAATATATGACATTTTCTAAAACATCCTTTGCACACCATGTATTTAACCTTTCCTATTCCTTTGTGTTGGCTGAACTTTGTTTCTAAGTATAGGCATCTTCTCATCTCTTGTGATGTATACATAGGAAGTTTATCCCTTTTTAGTGAGCCTCCACCCTTAGAGACCATGCTGACTAGTTGCTGTTGATATATTTAGGTAGTGATGTCTGTGAACACTCTAGGGCCATTGAGGCACTTTTTTCCCTCTTTAGGAGGTTTTTTTCCCCCAGATTCTACATACACCTATTTCCCTTATGGTCTACTTATCTTTGTACATTCTAGTGGTAATACATTCAGTATTGTGTGTTGTGCTCCAAGCTTCTTCTTCTTCCTTGTGTTGTTCACGTGCTTCCATAGACATCTAACTCCAACAATTGGTATCAAACAAGGTCACCGCTTCATCTAGGGCATTGTCGACACCTATTTGGTTGTAGTCACAGAATCGCACGAATTTTGGTGAGCATACTCAGGGTGTTTCAAAGATCAATACAACTTCAATCTATCATGCCGAAATCGTGATCTGAGCTCATTTTGACCTCTGAACACACTATCATAATGCTTGTGCAAGGTATTTCATCTTTTTTTTCCAAAGGTATATACGAGTTTTGGTCTGCCAATACTACAGGTTTAACAAAATTTTTCTGGGAAATTTTATTCAACTTTTTGAGATACAATCAATTTTCTACATCAAGGTATTTTAGTCTCTGGTCATGGCTAAAATCATTGATGTGTTCTATATGTTGGTTGTTGAGGATAAGTTGGATGGTACCAACTACCCATTATAGGCTTATATGATGCAAAATGTATTGGTTGCAAGAGGAGTGTGGAACATTGTATAGGGTGTTGAAAAATGTCCTACCACACCTGCAACTGTTACAACTGTAGGTACTAAATCTGATGCAGAAGGTGTTAAAGATGGTGATATTCTGCAGATTCTTGTTCATGCTGCGATTTCTACTGCACCCACAACAGAGCAAATTCGTTGGGATGGTAGAGATGCCCATGCACATGCATTGATAGCTTTGTCTATCAAACATGCCATTATTCCTCACATTCACTCTTGTAGAATAGCTAAGGATGCTTGGGATACACTTACCACATTGTACCAGGCTAGGAATGAGGCTCGTGTTGCTTACCTCTAGTAGTTGGAGAGTGAGCACATGAATGAAGGTGATTCTATGGACACTTTTTTGACAAAGATCAAGGATTTGAAGGAAAAGTTGATTTTTTTTATGAAATCTTTCTTGATAGCTCACTTGTACAGATTGTTCTGAATGGTCTTCGTGACTCATATTAGAGTTTTTCTCCTACTCTTTGGTTGATGATGAAAAGCAATCCAAATGCCTTAACATTTGAAGAGTTAGTTTTTGTTCTATTGCAGGAAGATCATTCTAGGTAGAACATGTCTATTATGCATGTCGTAGATCAAGCTTTCCTAGCTAGTTAGAAGGGCAAAGGAAAATGGAGCTCTTCAACTAGTAAGCAAAAATCTGCTAATTCTGCACAATCGAAGAAGGAAGACAAAGATGAGAAGAAATCAGAAAAGTTGAAGTTTTTTTACAAATTTTGCAAAGCAAAATGGTCCTTTCATTAAGAACTGTCCAAAACTAGTTGCTAAAGAGGCAAATAATACTAATAGTGATACCAACAAAAACATTACATTTATACTAGGGTTAACATGTGTGTGAAGTCGAGTTAAGATGTGTTTTTCACTCCCTGTTTCTACCTTTTTTTGAAGCTAGAAAATTATTCAAAGGATAACGAATCTTGGATCTTGGAATGATCATTCTTGAATTAATAGTGTTCTAAGTTTAAGTAACTAGTAACTTGGAATCTAGGCAAAAGTAAGTAATGATACATCGAGGTCTTATGTGACTTAATGTAAGTAAACGTAAACCATTTCAAGAGAAAACTAAATTGAAAATAGCTAGCAAGATTAATTTCTATTCAAATAAAGCATGTCTACTTGCATTCCCCTTTTACGAACCCAACAATGTAATCATTTCAAAAGTTTGTTTCCATTAGGAAGTTTCCCATCTTAAGTAGTATTGGTATAAGAAAGGAGATTAAGTCATACAAGGTTTTCTTTTCTATTACTTCAATTAAATCTTGCTTCTCTCAATGAAGATTTAATTGAAAATCCAAGTCGAGCTCTTTGTTATCCTATTACCCTCCTTTCCAAGAACCTCGTGATAGCGGTTTATCCTGCCATGCATGAAAACAAGAAATACCAACTTTCTCTATCTATCACGGTAGATAGAGGTCGACATCTCAAAACCTATGGAGAGGTATGCTGTACCTATGCAAGCTGCTCGATATGATGATGCAATCGAAACTTGTAGCAAAAGCTTGCAAACAACAAGAAAATAGAATGCACACAAGCTCTCTCTCTCACTCTCTCTAGCAATGAAATGAGGGGAATGAGCTGGGGAGGGGAATATTACCAAAAAATTGAAAATTGACTGAAGATGGAGATGGAGGTGGGAGATGGTGAGGATGTCGGTGGTGATGAAGAAAGTAAAAAAGGAAATGAAAACTAAAGAATTTACCTATGACTCTAATGTCACAACTTTACATCTTACCATCATATGCTCAAACTGAAGCTCACTCTCTGGCAATAGCATAAAATTTGGTGTCAGTCTAGCAGAATGGTGAGTACCAATGTGAGGAGATCCACCTCATAAATGCCAATCCATGGAGACATGAGAACTGGACTGAGGACCATATTAAGCAAGTGAAGGCACAAGTGCATGCTTGAGAAGCACACTAGCATGCACACACACACACACAAGGCAAGAACAAAGAGAGGAACAATGGAGTGCTTTCAATTACACAAGATCTCTATTACAAATTCTTCAATCTCTAACAAGCTAACCTCAATTGACTTACTTCTAAAATGAGCTCTCTAGCTCTTCAATTATTTTTTTTTTACTAGTTTTGGCTGTGTCTGAACCCAATTTTTGGCTAGCTAGAAATTAGGTTCTAGTGCTTATTTGAGGACTCAAACAAAGTGTACAAATTATGAACTTTGGCATGTAGCTACTTGTAGCACTCCTCAACCTCAAGGACTCCTTGAATTGAACAAAATAGTATTGGAATTATAAAAAATTTTATTCACAATCTTGGTGTAGTGCAAAAAATTACTCTTCATAGAAAATACCTTACAAAAATTTGGTTAGGCCTACTCCTTGCGAAATCTGCATAATGTTTCCATCTCGTTGATCCTTGTAACTCTTTTATTTTTCCTCCTTTTCTTTCTTTCTTTATTTTTCTTTCTTTCTTTCATCTTTTTCTTTCTTTTTTTCTTTTTCGATCTTTCCTTCCTTCTTCCTTTTTTTCCCTCCTTCCTTCTCTGGTTGTCTTGTGTGTTGACACTTGTAACATGAGCGGATCCTGCATCTCAAAATCAAAGGTAGTAAAGTCATTGGTGCCCATGTCAGATATAGGAAATACAAAATTCCATGTAGCACTAGTATCTATGGGTTCTCTAACTGCTTGTTCCATGGCCCCTTGTTCAATAATTACTGAGGTTCTTGAAGTTATACTTAAGGGTGGTGTTGCACTACCAATCGTCTGACCCTGTAGCATTGGTGTGCATGAGAGGTGGATATGATTTGGTCAAATAATGAGATGTGACCCTAGGGGTGAGCCGTGTGGCCATGGTTGTGGGGATGGTGAAGCTTCAACTTATAGACATGGGGTGGAGCCTCTCATGCATTTACTTGAATGAGATTTGGAAGTGTGTGTGCTCTTGTATTGATTCAGTGGATTGCTAGTGATGTCATGTTTGATTGGAATGTCATAGGCAACACACATGTAGATGATTCAAGTAATGGTGCAACACCATGAATAACATGCTTTCGGACCCACGTTTGATTAGTTAGTAATAGTTGTTGTTGTACCCAATGAGCTAGAGCAATGGCCCATGATATGCTATTAGCCAAATAAAAACTGAACCAAATGCACTTGTGTGGTTGAGTGAAGTGGTCCTAGGCAAGGAATGCAAAGTGTTGCATGCATATCCTTAACGGTGTGGAAAGCTCTAGTGTAATCTCTAAAATGTCTACCCACTTGAGCACATCTCCTTTATTCATACATTTGAGGATTAGAGTCTCTTTTTTGGATGGCACATGTGTAGAATTTATCTTGAATGGTGGGTTTGTAACTAGAGAGGGTAGCACAAATGTGCCTAGGAGCTCTTTCCTATTTATTGATTGAAGAGTAGTAACCAAATAACAACACCTATAGAAATCTAGTTTCGGTTGAACTGCCTCAAAGTATTCTTTGAAGCCAACCTTCTCCCACAATAGTTGCAGCTCCAGGATATTTTATAATCCTTAAACTCTCGAGAGAAGAATTGGTATCTTCCCTAGATATTACCAGTGAATTTTATCCTTGCCTCATAGATATGCTCAACATCATCTAGAGGTCCTCCTAACCGTTGAAACCAATGTGATTTATCATGACTATGATCAGTCCTCCCTTTAGGTGGGTCTTCAATGGGCATCGAACTTTGGAAACCCTAGAACTTCGATGGTGGTAGCAAGGGATAGTCCTCCATAGGGAGGTTCTAGTAGTCCACCATGTGTAGGCTGGGACCTACTATGGATAATTCTTTTTCTTGCATTGCAATCCTAGGTGCTTGTTAGGAAGATTTGCCATAAAAGGGGAACACATTATTATGGAAACAAATCTTGATCTCAATATGGCAAGACTACAATCCCTTTCCAATACTGATATGCATCCCATGTAGCCTGGTGATGTGTTATGATATTGATGATTTTTTCCTACTTGATGCAATAATTCTTATATGCATACTTTGGAGAGTGCATGTTCTCATATGCATGATTGGTGTCATCATATTTGGTTACAACATATTGGGGGGTGATTATTACAAGGTTGATTTGTTATCATGGGTGTCACTAAGGAATTATGAAAAGGGGTTAGTGAATGAATTTTGCGACTAAAGGTTAGGGGGTGAAGGTGGTCCTAGGGTTATTTAGGAACCCATTTCCAAGATTCTTGTGAGACTAGCTCATAGGGGTGGTTATGTATATTGGCCATTTTTTTAGGTCGAGAATGAGTGGAGTACTAAGGCTTAGGGGGACTGAGAGTATAAGAATATAGCTCCATGTTGTTAAGCATGCCTTAGGCACCTAGATGCTCATTGTGTTGGGATTAGCCTTCATAGAACTCTTAGGTACCCAAATTTGTCCAAGTTTTGGTTGTCAATATTGTACTAGCTTCTCTGGTTGAAATGTGGGATTCCTCCACTACTTATGCATTGGTGATTGAGATGATGGATGAGTTGTTGGTTGCTCACCATTAAGGGCACATATCTCCTTCATGCTTGGAGTGGGTAAATATTCATAGTGCTCCCAAGGCATGGTGGGGGTTGATCTTCCACTTTTGTGTCAGGTTGTAGTTGACCATTCCATGGTGGTGATGGAGAGGTTAGTTGGACACTCTACTTTGGAAAAGACGGGAGGTCCAACAATTGCATGACTTGTCCATCAAGAAATGAGGCATGCTATCCAACTGATCTAGGCGTGCATGTGTGAAGTGTGGATAGGCATCTTGGGGGGGGGGCATTATTCCCATTTATGCAGTGATGGTCCCCATTTGATTGGGGGAATGAGTGGATACAATGATGGTCCCCATTTTTCCAAGGATCATCCCCATCTGTCCAAGGGTAGTGCCCATTTGACCATGGATAGTCCCCATCTATCCACAGATGGACATGTAAGTGTTCTTTTCTCTAGATTCAAGACTGGAAATCTCTTCTGTTGAGTGGAGATAACTGTAATAAAGTAAGTCTATGATCCAAGGGTCTGGCCGGTTCAAATCAGATACCGTTTGGTCATCCGTGTGTATGACCAAAGATCTCGAGTTTAGACTTACTAGGAGGTCTTGTGCTCTTGTGAACAAGTGATCCACTTAGCTTAGTGGTTAAGTCTCAAGGATGTGAAGGAGGAGGTCTTGGGTTCAATCCCCATGCGAGACATGGGGAGAGTATTTTTCCCAAAGAGATCTAGAACCTTCTAGAAGCATCCACTTGAGTTAACTTTGGCTAACTGGGACATTTAGCGCACATGTAGTTACATGGCCGAAACATGGCTGGTTAGTATCCACCTTCCCAAGAAGGCAGTCCCCTCGAGAGAGCTATATATAGAGGCATTTGGTTGGGAGGAGAGTCATCTCTCAAGCATATATATAGAGGCATTTGGTTGGGAGGAGAGTCATCTCTCAAGCATGTGGTGGTCGTAATTGTCGTTCTCTTGCATTGGTATGAGAGCTCTAGGCAAGCTAGCATGGTGACCTTGATGGATCATCATCATCTCCCTATTTTTGAATTCCGGTGGCATCGTGAGTAGCGTCATTCTTTTTCGCGAGTTTATAGGGGTTCTTCTCGATTTTCTCTCGGTGGCAAATCTCAAATTGAAGGTTGCAAAAGCATTTCTTGCTGTTGAGATCGTGTGCGGGGTCGAACCCATAACCTCACTACAAGAGAATGATGCGATGGCTTATTCTTCTCTACAACACCCAAGAGATTAATCCACAGAAAATTATTTAAGCTTGTCTAAGCTTCTCTGTAAAAGGGCGTCCACTTATCCACGATGCTAAGCCCCGACATGACAGCTTATCCACGACGCTAAGCCCCGACATGATATCTTTTCATGTTGTTATTAAAGTGATACTAAATTTGCTGCACAAGAAACTAATTGAAGACCTTCGTCAGCTGCAACCTGAAACATCTCTCCATGGGCGTTTCGGTTCAACCACGAGTGCACAGTGCCTTACCTGATTACATTCTATCTGGACTATGATGACTGTAATCAGTGTTGTGTTTATTCATTCTTAATATCCGAAGTCTCAGAAGGTCTCAAGTTTGCAAAAGTAAGCACTATCTTTTGATAAGATGCTCACGAGGTCTGATATTGCGACGAAGTGCAGAGGTCGTCGCCATATCCAAATTGTTGTATGTAGTAATAAAAGATATGTACACCATCAACCACGTCGAAGGCCGGTTTCAAGATTCGATCTCAGTTCATGAGACTCTGAGACTTCCCGGAAGGTCACCCATCTCAGTACTGTTCTGACCCAAGCACGCTTAACTGCGAAATTCTGTTAGGATCCGGTGTATTCGTGCTGGTATGATCCGGTGTATCAAGCTAATCCTGAATAAGATATCGTGCCTTGCGAGAGGTGGTGCCGGGATAATTGAAATTAGCAGAAGTGATCTAACTGTAATTTCGTGTAGTTATCTTTAATAACAGCGCAACTCTGAGATCGTGATCGTGTGACCGTGTTTGATGGGTATATATGATTTCATTTCAAAAACAAAGTTTCTTGATAATACTATTGTTGAGACAAGAAGGAAGTGCACCAAACTTGAGCACCTCTTGCCAAACCACACAAAGAGGGGTGGCAACCACCAACTTGAAGGATTTAAAAAACTCATTAGTGAGCCAAGTTGACCTTCAGAAACAAGAACGAGTTGGCTCTCATGGGTTTCCCAAATTGGAAGAATCTCAACATCTTGACCTTGTTGTTTTCCCCGATCCCCGTCTTCCCAAAAGGCTCTAATCTCGTGTGCTCCCTATGGAAGAGTTGGAATAAAGTCAAAAGCTACACAAGAATTAGTGAAGACTGGAAATGGGCTGCCGATATTAGACAAAACGGCTCTATCTGGTTTCCGATCCATGGCATCCGGAGTGTGGAATCTTGGAACATTCAAAATGCCAAGAAGTTATGGAACAAAGGCTTCAAAAAATGGAAACATCTCTGGAAACAAGACACCAACTGCTGGATCAACTTGGAGGATATTGACCCTTGCATCAACATTTCGTACGAAGAATGGAACACTTTGCAAAGCAGATGTCTCGCCTGGGACCGACACAAAACTCGCCTTCTCATGGGACATGACACATCAAGCTCGCTTGGCCTCAAATGGCACAATGGGAATAGCCTATCAAAAATCCCGAACATCAAAGAAAAGATTGACTATCAGGTTAACCTCAACAGGAAGTGGTGCCTGTCATGGACGTAGCTTCGGTGGGACATGAAGTTCATGGCTATCTGGCACTCCCTCATAGAAATCAAAAAGTCTATCCTCTTATGGCAAATTCTTCATCATGGAATCTGGACCAACCTTAAGGCTAACAAAATTTGTGGGATTCCTCCCTAGTGCAAACACTACTACCGATCTATCGAAGATGTTCCACACATCTTCTTTACCTGCCCCAACTCCAATAGACTCTGGCATACGGTTGGAAAGAAAATTAGACTTCAGAAACATCTCATTTGGCAGCAAGCCCTGCTGGGAGAAGCCATCGGCTGCTCCGTGACTCTCTGGAACGCCATCAGAGGGGAGGTCCTATGGAAAATCTGGCGGGAAAGGATTGTTAACTGTAAGAAATCCCCCCCCCCCCCCCTCAGGCATCATCAAGTTTTCCTTCTGATCAATAACAAGCTTAAACCCAAGTGGGCCCCTCATGAGGATGATGAGAGGGTGATTAACCTTCTTTGTAATGCCATCTAAGCTCTGTGAAAGCTTCCCCTGCTTTGTGGGATTTGGGGGGTCCTGTGGGCACTAGTCCCCTTCTCTTATACTTTTCTTTATTTAATTCAAGTCCGGGAGAGTAAGCTAATGCCGAACTTCCTTTATATTAAAAAAAAAAACAAAGTTTCTGCGCTCTATCTGAGTACTTATCATTTCCTTGTCATTCATTTTGAGTATTTTGCACTATCCACATACAATAGATTTGGGGATTTGACTTGAGAATGATTGTATAAAGTCTTTATTTTCTATCTGCTGTCCATGGAGATCAATTTTCCAGAGCATTACAACATTCCACTCGAATGAATTGATCACTCTTTCCTAGAAGTACAGGCAAAGGATGATATCATATGCTCGGATTTGAACTCAAGATGATGGCAGTGTGTCCGTATCTTTAAGCCAAGAAGCCAACCTGTCTTTCTGACATGAGTAGAGTATGTTCATGTCTGATGTTAATCATGCTGCCCGTTGTTTACACGCAAAGGCAGAAATAAAAAGGATAAAAGCCATGTTCCGAATGTCTCATGCGGGACTTGAAACAATGTCCTCTCTGATCCTAGTTGTTCCTTTAAACCACTACATCGTCTTACATGAAGTTCGACGTCTACATCATTAAGCTTGCTCTAAGGTTTTCAAAGGCTCAAAAAAAAAAAGAGAGAAGATCTCATTTGATCAAGTGGAACAATATTTGAATCCGAGTTCGTATACTTCAGAGCTTCAAAGGATGACATCGAGTAGAGAATGGTTATTCCCACAGATTACTGGAAGGATGTAGCTTAATTGGGAGATAAGTGTTTTCCAAGTTAATGATTTGTTTCAATATTTGCTTTTGCTCTGTGGTTTCATATAGGATGCATTTTTATCATTGAAGTATAGAAGTAAACTTCATTCTTGATAATCTTCATGCAAATTTTGAAAACCTACATGAAAGAGCATAAAGATATTGAAACACTCATTAAACACAAGCATAGGCATGCATCTCCAAAAGAATGTTGGTGCATCTATCCTTTGAAAAGAATGTTTTCAGACACCATACACATTTTTTTTCTTGTTTGCAAAAGGAATTGGATGTACTCAAGTTTGTACACATGTGTATTTATAACCTTTTGTAAAGTAGAGGATAGATTGTTTGTGCATGGATGATTGGATGCACACATGTCAAGCTCAAGAATTGCTTGATTTAAGTTTTAAGTCATGAAAGGAGAATGCCAACATGTGCATACACTCATATGCATTTGCATGAAAAAAACAAGCATTCATATATGCATGATCGTTTGTTAAGAAGATTGAATACTTTCAAGTTCAAAGGATAGTTGATATGTTCAAATTTTAAAAAAATCATGGAACTTTTGAAGTTTGTTCTTTGATTTCATCTTGACGAGTGATGAACCTCAAAAAGATGAATAAACTTTAGTATTACTTGAACTTTAGGGTTCAATAGTTGGATGCTAAATTCCATGGATGCATCTCTAGTCAAGATGCAAAGTTTTCAAAGAATGTGGAAACTTTATTTAGCACTTTTTTAAGGATAAGAAAAGTATGCTTGGTTTTGTTTAAGCTAATTAGAGCCTAAAGAGGAAACCCAAGAAATCTTTAGGAATCATGATATTTTCCTAAAAGATATATCAAAGTAATCTTTAGGAATTAAGCTACTTCCTAAAGATAAGCGAACAAAGAAAATAGTTTGGTTAACAAAATTAAGCTACTTCCTAAAGATAAGCGAACAAAGAAAATAGTTTGGTTAACTATTTTGTTAGTTAAAAAGAAATATCTTTTGGACAAGCAATAAAGCCTTAAGTCTTGTTCTTGTTCAATAGACAATATTTCTTTAGAGAGAAGATTCTAGTAAAAGTAAGGATTTCAAGATGAATCATTAGACTGGAAATAAAAAAATTCCAAGATGAATCATTGGTTTAATGTTACTGATTCTTTGACAGGAATCTAAAGTTCTTGAAAGAAAAATCTCCCTCGATGTGAGACTAGAATCTTTCAAGTCAGTTTAATAACAAGTAGTTCCTAGTAGTTTCCAAACCTTTGATATGGTTAATTAGTCCAAATTATGATATAACCTAAAGGTATATCAAAGATTCTTAGCTTTGAAATCTGAGAGGCATTAGTGTATGCTTGGACTTAGTAGGGAAAAGATCTCTAAAATCCTGCGGGTACGCAAAGAAGCTTTTTGATAGTTTCAAAGATCTTAAAAATGAAGACTAAGTCTTTATTCTAGTCACAAGATCAACCAGACTTGATCAAACTTGGCCATGATTATCCAAGAATATGCGATTGGAACTACTCTGTAGAGTGCCCAAGTATTGGCAATAAAAAATTCCTTTTTGGATATATTCACTCAAGTTCCATTTATCCAATGGAAGATGTGAAAAGAATAAACTGTTCTAAGTCTGAACAGAGTAAAGAAATTCCAAGAATGTATTCTGCAACCGTGAAGATGGTACTTAAGTCTGTGGAAGGTAAAACATAAATATTTGCCTATCCTTAAAGGGATTTTGGTACAAATCCAAAAAGCATGAGCAGATGCTTAAGACTTAAGCAGTAGAGAGATTCCTATAAAGTCCCCGAGGTAGGTAGCTAAAGCATCAGTAAAGAAAGGAATCTAAAGACAAGAAGTCAAAAGCTCTTGTCACTACAAAATTTGTCAAGAATAAACCAATTGAACTTGAATCTATGAAAATTCAACTACTTGGAATTCTGATTGGTTTTCATTTGAAAACCCTAGCAAAGAAGAATTGATATTCTGTCAAGAGGTTTTCAAGTTTCCAAGGCAAAGCATGTGTTTGTGAGAGGATCATGTGAAGGAATCAAAACCTAGAATATCTAGTTAGAGATAATGTCTGAAACTTCAAAATTTTCGTAAAAGAATTGAAGCAAGAAGGTACTCTATCAAGAGATGTTTCAACTTTAGGATAAGTATCACCCACACATTAATATGAATATAAAATAGGGTGGTATGGGACACCGGATTTTATACTTAGATTGATGTAGGAAAGATGGTATGGGACATTGGACCGTGGGATGATAATTATCTTTTAGTGCTAGTTTAGATCTTGAAGTTAGGTTTGATCCTCAAGAGAATTAAGACTTCTAAGAAGGAGTTTAATTCAAGAAGGATAAAATTAGTACCATAAGATACTTCAAGATGACTTTAAGATCAAGGAACCAGAAGATATGAAGTAAGTAGCTTCCAAGATCTTCTTAGAACACTTCAGGCTTAAGTGTTATCGATCAGAAATATTTGCTAAATTTCTGAAAAAAGTTGGACTTTGATTTTGAGTTGATCTTTTCAACCAAAAATTTGATTGACTAAGTCAAGCTACAATTTCCTAGTGTAACCTGATAAAATCACTTTTTTGACTTAAAGAAATGCACAAGAATTGCATTTCTAGTAAGGAGTCACAAAGACTGAATGTGACCTGAACTTAGTCTCAAGTGAAGCAGTATTTGAATATAAAACTCATCAACAGAACCTCAGTGGGTCGACACACTGACATTGGTTACCACACTAGTATCTTGTGGTTGGATGATGTTTTTGATTTGCTTTGAATCTTTTTGAGAATCTAGCATTTTTCTCTTAAAGATAAAGATAATGCTTCAATACCCTGTTGAAATAGATCTTTGAAAAGTTAAAGTCCTGGGTCATCTAGACTTTGACTCATAGAAAATTTAAGTATTTTCAACGTATGAATTGGTTGTATAGAGTTTTAGTTGTTTCTTTTGACTTTCCAAATCTTTTGAAATTGGCTCAGACATGCTATCTGATTCCTTTTGCAAAAGACCAGGGTTAGCCAGTTAGAATTAGATAACTAAATTAAACATCCTAGATAGATGTTATGTACAAGAACCTTTTCAATCTTCAAAAGATAATAAGTCTAAGTAGGCTTATTTATTGAGTTTGCTTCAAGTTATAGCATAAAATATTTCCTAGAGTCTAGTATACTCTAGAATAGAGAAGTTAGGAATTGCTCTTCAAATTGACAATTCCCAAGAACTTACAGTTAAAGTCTTTGAGAAAAGTGTCCTAAGTTGGACAATCTTCATTTTGAATTTAAATTGGTCAAGTTAGTATGGTTGACTCAACAGAAATGGTAAACTTTCTCTTACAGTTTACATAGGATTTTTAAACTCATATGGACAAAGTAGTCCTCTGGTTGGGTGAAAAAATCAAGTAACTATTGGATCAAAGTAAACCATTGTACAAACATCCAAGTTAGATGTTTGAGACAACCAAAATTTAAGTGCTCCAAATTAAATTCAAGTAAATCAAGAGTTCTCAAAGTATTACGAGGGATAAGAATCCTAACTTCATTACTAAGTCCATGCATCAATCATGCCCAGAAATGGACTAGTAAGTTGAATCTACCCAGTTCACATGTTTGTGCCTAGATCACACATCAAGAAATTCTGAATTGGCCAGGGATGTTTTTAGATCCACCCTTATTATTCTTTCACTTGTTTGTACTTTGTTTATTTCATCAAAGTGCAAAATGAGCCAGTGTTTTGAATCATTTGGGCAGGGATGCCACCATAGAGATGAGACATGTTCTTTCAGTTTTAGAACATGATCATGTTCTTCGAGTTCTAGAACATGAGGCTCGAGGGTTGCCAACAGTATGTATATAGCTCTATTTTCGAGGACGAAAATATTTTCCAAGGGGGGAAGAATGTAATAAAGTAAGTCTATGATCCAAGGGTTTGGCCGGTTCAGACAGATCTGAAATCAGATACCGTTTGGTCATCCGTGTGTATGACCAAAGATCTCAAGTTTAGACTTACTAGGAGGTCTTTTGCTCTCGTGAACAAGTGATCCACTTAGCTTAGTGGTTAAGTCTCAATGATGTGAAGGAGGAGGTCTTGGGTTCAATCCCCATGCGAGACATGGGGAGAGTATTTTTCCCAAAGAGATCTAGAACCTTCTAGAAGCATCCACTTGAGTTAACTCTGGCTAACTGGGACACTTAGCGCACATGTAGTTACATGGCCGACACATGGCTGGTTAGTATCCACCTTCCCAAGAAGGCAGTCCCCTGGAGAGAACTATATATAGAGGCATTTGGTTGGGAGGAGAGTCATCTCTCAAGCATGTGGTGGTCGTAATCGTTGTTCTCTTGCAATAACCTATGATTTGGTTTTCTATCTATATTCTCAGTGTTGGTTAGCTACCAAGAACTAGAAGAGGTATTTTCTAAGATTTAGGTCCACCAAGTGATCGTATATCTCATATTGGCCTAAAATTAGTGGTTTTATAAGATCTTCATCATGGCAGACTAGTAGTTTCACTATCAAGGTGACATCTTTTATGAAGAGAGAAATTTCCACCTCACCCATGCAAGGGGTTTCCATGCCTCCTAATCCTATGAGGTATGCCTCAATCAAATTCACTTTTAGATCCATGTCTTGATAGTAAGAAGACCTAATGACACTAGTTGCTATACCTAAATCAATTAAAGCAATGATTGGCATGAGTGTCATGCCACCCTAGTTGGAGAGTAATGAATGGTCATCTATCAAATATGCTAGGAGAAGCATTTTGCTTGGCTTGACACATCACCAGGTGATATCTAGGGGTCTCACTTTGGGAAATGGCATTGGCTAGAAGGTGCTCCTCTACTTTATCATTTGTTTCCAATACTAGTCCCTCACTTCTTAATCTACTTTATCATTTGTTTCCAATACTAGTCCCTCACTTCTTAATTTCATATTTTTGATGCACTCTAGGCCTTTAAATTGAGCTTCCTCTCTGATTCTCTTTTCCTCCTTATGCTTCCTAGAGAAGGTGAGTCATCTAAGCATATCCTCTATCATAGATTCCTGATAGAGCTTGACTCTACAACCACTAATGTAATTTTGCATTACCTCTCCTTCCAAGGTGGCTAACTTCACTACTCCACTTCTTGAAAGTCTATTGATAATCATAGGTCCATAACCACACTTCTCGAACTTTTGAGCATGTTTCTTCAAGGTATACACTAAGACTAAATCGCGAACTTTCAAGCCCTTGTACTTCACATGTGCATCAAAATAAGCCTTCTACCTCTTCTTGGCTGCATAGATTCTTGCTCATTCTAAATCCATAATCCTAGATCATAGCTTGTGGCATGTCCATTGATGCTCTTGTCCAACCTTGAGGGTGGGTATCAAAAATTCCAATGAAAGCCTTTCGTTATGAACAAAGACCGTCTAAAATGGAATTTCATTGAGTATCATCTTATAGGCCACTTGATATGCCCAAACAATGTGGTGTAACTATTTGTCCCAATCGGAGCATTTGTTATTTACAAGCTTAGTCATGACATTGCACCGGATTTTGTTAGTACTCTCTACCTCTCCTTTGGCCTGAGGATGATATGGTGCTGACTTTTTGTGAATCACCATAAAATCTTGCAACAAATATTCAATGGCCTCATTTAGAAAGTGACTTCCTCTATCCTACAAAAGCTATGCTCCACTTAGAGAATGCACATCGTCCGATCATGGGTCTCAGTGAAATTTCATCTCTACACATTGGATGCTGAGTTTGCTAACATGTGTCACATCTCTTCTCATAGGTATATGCATCCATATAAAGAGTGGGCCATCATAATCTTGAAAATACTATGGATTTGATCACTCGATTTGGCCCAAAATGTCCACCTACAGCACCTTAGTGTATCCTTTCTAGAATTGTCAAGCATTCTCTCTCATGGACACATTGCCT
The DNA here is from genome assembly GCA_020310875.1 of Ceratopteris richardii. Lineage (NCBI taxonomy): Eukaryota > Viridiplantae > Streptophyta > Polypodiopsida > Polypodiales > Pteridaceae > Ceratopteris > Ceratopteris richardii. The sequence goes on along the minus strand of CM035425.1, from coordinate 102,410,034 downwards.
TAGGAATCCATCTCTTCTTCAATTGTATAGATTATCTTCACTAAGTTTGTAGTCATGATCCTCCTACTTAAGACTTCTTGATCTTGCCAATTTTAGCTCTATTGGGAAAGGTTTTGTGTGTAAAAATTCTACTAAGGGACTACTCCAATATGGTATTAAAGATATTTGATATAATGTGGCATGTTCTACTAGAGGTTTGTTCATATAGGTTAGGTAGTTCTTGCACATCCTATAGAAATCTACCTCCATAGCTTGCCAATACACTCTCAATCTTTGTAGAGTCTGTAGGGTTCACTGTTTCAAATAGTGTTGTTGGAATGCACCTATATGTGCTAATTACAACCATTTATCATACTAATGTTCTTCCACACAACACGCCAAAATTTCCTGATCACTATTTCTATAAATACTTCCTACCAGTATCTATTGTCTTTGTGATTTGACCTTCCTCTTTTGTAGTCTTGACTATGGGGTTCTTAGGTCCATATGTGAGGATAGGAACAAGTTGCTTAGCCTAGTTTGGAACTAATTCTAGATTGAACAAGTAAACATCTATCAATTCATCAGGTCTTCCTTGTGGGGCTTCTCTAGAGGTCATTCATGATACATGATGAGCCCGAAGGTTGGTCTTTCCTTTCCTAACTATCACTTCAAAATAGCATTCCAAATAATGTCTAAATTTCTTAAATGCTTATACCATCCTAAGCCCTCTCTCTTAGTAGTAGTGTAACTTCTTTCAACAACATTTAAGTGCCTACTTGGTTGCTTGTGCTAATACACATCCATCTTCCTCAAGGTTTCTAATTATCCTTTATATTGTTCTACAACTTGCGTTTAGGATCCTTCTTCCTTTTTACTTATGGGACTCTCGGGTCTTTCATCACATGGATTTCTTTATTTTCTTTAGATTTAGCTCTTGTAATGGAACTATGTATTCTTTTTCACTAAGACAACTCTATTACTTCAATCACATTGATTTGCATAGTGGAAGATGCTCTAGAGGGATTCTTGGGACAATCCTTTAATAGATGTTCTTTTCCACAATCACGGAAATATACTTTATAAGGAGATGGGTGGTAGGGAATGGAGCACTCCCTAATGAAATAATCTCATCCACATCTATAACAAGGTCCTTGTGGTTCAGGTGGCCCATTGAATGTCTCACTAGAGCTTGAGTTCTAGGTGCAACATACATTACGTTGGCATATTCAGCTCCATAAGAATATTCATATCCATCATATTCGTAATATTGCTTTTATTTTTTTGAATCCATATTCTATGGGATTATGGTCATATGCATAGTAGTCACCATTGCTTTTCTCATAGCCTTTGGTCACATTTTTTTGAGCTCATTAATGGGATCACAGGTACTACCACTCTCTCTAGGTTCTCTTCTTATGTGTGCTTGACTAGCACTACATTTTGAGGGTGGAGCAGTTGCTATCCCAACACAAGTTGAGGTTGAGTATATCCTTGATACTCATAAGGTCTTTGAGCCATTGGGAGTCCTTGATATGGAGCATACCTTGGAGCCTTCATGACTTGTTCTCTTGATGAATATCCATAAGGCCTAAAATGAGGAGGTTGTGGTTGTGTAGGTTTTCAATTGTAAGGGCAATTCACAATAGTGTGATTGGTGAATTCTACTCAATGTGGTAGTAAATATTACTTCCTTGCATGAAGGGTCTTGCATGAGAATATTGCTTTGGTGGGACATGTCCTCCTCTTGCACAAGCATGAGATGGATGATCCCCTCCACAATGCACACATCTCCTTAATATTCGCATCTACATGGGCTCAACCTGATAGGGTTTCCAGTCTTGTACGTTTTGAACTCCCAACTTCTTGGAAACCAATTTTTCCAATTCTATGACAATATTGGATTGGGTAGACACACTACTAGAAGTGTCTTTAGACTTGGTTGGAATTAGAGGTTTATTAGCTAAGTTATCTTCCATGCCTATACATTCCCTAAGATACTCATGCAAAGTTTCTAATCATTTCACATGTGCCAAAGTTCTTAGAATTCCATTAGTTAAACCATCCAAAAATAAGAAGTGTCGATGACACACAAGAATTTGGTATCATGATACCAAACTGAACATGTCACAACAGTTAGACTTTTACTACTCTAATTCAATTTCTAAAGTAGTGTGTGTGTTCCTTGTGCACTCCTCTCTTCCATATATGTGTGTATCATGAAAATTCCTTAGATTTCCCTACAAATGCTCCTCACGACACTTAAGATGTGTCATTTCTCCCAATGTGTGTCTATATGGATGAAATAGATGTGACCACGGGGTATATCTCACTTCAAAGATCTTTTGTATCACTTTTCAATATTTAAGTCCCTTTGTAGGTTGAGTTCTAGATGACGCAAGGATTGATGATACCAATTAGTGGCTCTCGCTCTCCACAATACTTGCAATTTGCAAATTGATTTTGTTGATGTGGCTTTTGTTTTTAGACCAAGATCAATGACCATTGAAACATTCAAATTTTTGGTTTCTTGGGCTTTTGGATGTCCTTCCTGAAAGAACTTGGAGAAGCTTGTAGAAGGTAGAAAAGTGTGTTTCGAAGCAACGAAGTTTGGTCAAGCCAACCGGCACAAGAACAGCCCTTGATCTTATGGAGACTCAAACAGACCTTATAAGCATGTAATAAGTGCAAAGAAATGCACTATGTACTTTGGAGCATCAAGGAAAATGATTCGATACAAAATAGATAGGTTCGTGGGTAGACTACCTCAAAAAACTTACTATCTATGGAACAGACAATGAACTTCAAATGCCCATAGCAACCAGCGTAATTACAATTAGAAAAAATCCTTTTATGGGCGTGATACACATAGGGTTGAGTGTATGGAATGCACAAAAGTATAAGGAATAAGCAAAATATGCTATAGGAATGAATGCGACATTCACCGGTGGTACTTCCTATTTTCAAGAATACATAGAGATTGACCCTGAGACAGAAAAACTCGGATTTCTCCAAATCTGCTGAACCAAATGCTATGAAAATTTACAGGCATAAACTAGACACTTTTACCTTTCCAATGAGTCAACTTGCACGCAATTTTAAGCTCTGGAGAGAGAGCAGCAGCCTCTGCAAGATTACTCTTGGCAAAGAAGATGATGCAGAGAATTGAAGAAGCAAGACAATGATGGTCACAAGTGTATGTATATTGCTTCCATGTAATGTACAAGTGATTCCAAGTCTTTATATAGACTCTAGGAGGGTTCCACGACTTTTACAAGTTGAATTTGAATTCAAATGAAGGTGGGAATGGTTGTTGGAGGGGATCAATTCACTTTCCTACAATCTAGGAAAAGTGAAGATCTAGTTTGATCTACTTTTAGGTGATTGATTGCTTGATGGAATGCAACTTCAACCATCACAAATTCGTGGGATTTTGGCTCTATCTTTCTACCTTTACATGTGTAAAGCTCAAGGTTTTTGCAACGGTAAATGAACCATCAAAAATGTCTCAAAAAAATACAATAAATGAGCATAAGAAAAAGCACTCTCCAAAGGATATTCTTTCGACGCAATAGCCTTTGATGTAGATCAAATCTAGCTCAAGCATAGTGTAAGCTTGATGTTCCAAGAGCTCCCACTCAAGCTAAAGTATGCTTGAGTCTTCATTCTCTAATAGGTTGAATACCTGCCATAGCTTTGAATCTACAAAGCTTTATTCCATCAAGTGCCTTCGTCATCATATCTGCTACTTGCTTTTCAGTCGGAACAAAAGAAATGTCAACCTCCTTTGCCATGAGCTTCTCCCGAATGAAGTGGTAATGGACTTCTATGTGCTTGGTTCTTGCATGGAAAATAGGATTTGCTGTTAGATGCATGGAACTTACATTATCTCCAAATATGTGAGGTTTGGAACTCACAAGTCCCAAATTTGTATACAATGCTTTTAACCATATTGCCTCTTGAGTTGCTATGGTCAAGCCTTTGTACTCTTCTTCAGTTGAGGATAAAGCAACTTTTGGTTGCTTCTTAGAAATCCATGACACTAGCTTCGAACCTGCAAATGCTAAGTAACCAGATGTACTTTTTCTATCATCCTTAGCTCCTGCCCAATCTGCATCTGAGTAGATTTTGATATCCAAATCTGAAGAGTAAGGATAGAATATACCTTCTTTGATCGTACCTTTGAGATACTTAAGTACTCTCTTAGCCGCATCCATGTGTGGTCTTCTCGGTGAGTGCATGAACTGACTAAGCACTCCCACACTATATGAGATGTCTGCCCTTGTATGAGTAGCATATATCAGGCTACCTACCAAGCTTTGATACTCTTTAATGTCTTCAATTTCTCACCTTCATAAACACTAAGTTTATGTTTCATCTCCAAAGGTGTACCTGCAGGTTTAGTGTTCTCCATTTGAACTTGAGAAGAAGATCCTGAATGTACCTTCTTTGAGTCAAATACATTCCTTCATCTGTATATATCACCTACATACCTAGGAAATATGTGAGCTCACCTAGGTCACTGATTTTGAACTCCTCTTGCATGTTTCTCTTGATCCTTTGAATGCCATTTAGATCATCACCTGTCACAATAATATCATCTACATATACACATAGATAGATAACCTCATTGTGATCCCTTTTGATGAATAGAGAAGGATCTAAGCTGCTAGCTTTGAACCCTTAATCTTGAAGATATGTAACCAACCTGAAATTCCAAGCTCTTGGAGCTTGTTTCAATCCATACAATGCTTTCTTAAGTCTCCAAACATAAGATGGGTGATTAGGGTTTTCAAAACTTGGTGGTTGTGACATGTATACCTCTTCACTTATCCAACCATTTAAGAATGCATTTTTCACATCAAGTTGGAGGAGTCTCCAATTCCTTGTAGCAGCTACACTTGTCAATGTCCTGATTGTAGTCATCTTTGCAACTGGTGAGAATGTTTCCTCATAGTCTATACCACGAGTTTGTGAGCATCCTTCGGCAACTAATCTTGCCTTATACCTGCAAATTGATCCATCTGAATTTCTTTTAACTTTATATACCCATCTTCAACCAATTACCTTTTGATTCGGTGACATTGGAACCAAATCCCACGTGTCCATCTCCTTCAATGCATCTATCTCTTCGTTCATGGCCTTTTCCCAATTAGGGTTTCCCTTTGCCTCTTCATAGGTTGAGGGTTCCTCTGAAATAGAGACTTTTGCCAAGTAGATTGAATGCTTCGTAACAAATGTGGAATCATATCCATACCTTTCTGGTTGTTTCTTCTCTCTTGCTGATCTTCTAGGTGCTTGTTTGAAGCATTCTCCAACCTCTTGCATCTTTGCTTTGCCTCTTGACTTCCATAGCTTGTAATCCCTTTCTCTTTCATCTTGGTCATTGTCTGTATCACTTCTCGGATCCTGGACCTGTGTATCATGCTTTCTTCCTATTTGATGAGAGTCAGAATCAAGGTCATATGGTAGTGTTACCTTTTGTTTGTCTTCATCATACCAAGACTTGTGTTCTTCAAACACAACATCCCTACTTGTAGTGAATTGCTTGTTTGAAGGATTGAAGAGCCTGTAACCCATCTGAGTTGAATCATATCCAATAAACAATGCCTTTGTTGCCCTTTCATCTAGCTTACCTCTTATTTGTGATGGTACATGAACATAAGCTAAACAACCAAAAACCTTGCATTGTCCAAGACTAGGTTTTCTTCCATGCCATGCTTCATAAGGAGTCATACCTTGAAGTGATTTGGATGGTAGTCGATTGACAAGGTACACAGCAGTTGAAATAGCTTCTGCCCATAGATAATGTGGAAACTTCTTCTCTTCAAGCATTGTTCGGGCTGATCCAACCAATGTCTTGTTTCTCCTCTCTGCAATTCCATTTAGTTGAGGAGAGTATCTAGTAGTCACTTCCCTTTTGATACCTTTTTCCTGCAAGAACTCATCAAACTCTTTGAAGAAGTATTCTCCCCCTCCATCAGATCTGAGCTTCTTTAGTGATCTACCTATATGATTCTCCACATGTGCAAGATATTTCTTGAAGCAATCAAAAACTTCATTCTTACTCTTGATAAAGTATAGAACAGTCCATCTACTATGGTAGTCAATAAATGAGACATAATACCTTGATCCTGCCAATGAAGGTTCTTGACTTGGTCCCCATACATCTGTATGTACTAAATCCAATAAGTTGTTGTGGATGTAGCCATTCTGATTGAATGGTTGTCATTGTGCCTTCCCAATCTGACATGCATCACACATGTTGATCATGTGTTGCTTTGATATGTTCGGCAGTCCTAGAACACTTTGATCCTTGCATATATCCTTCAACATTCTTTCATTCACATGAGCAAGTCTCTTATGCCACACTTCAAGCTCACTTAGGGTTTGAGACCCAAAGTTGAATAGAGCTATGTTCCTGGTTTCTCTTACTTCAAAAGTAAAGAGCCTACCATGCTTCTCACCTCGGGCTATCTTCTTGAAGCCTTGACATGGATCTTCTACAAAAGCTCCATGTTGGGTGAACCTAACTTGCAAGCCTTTTTCAACTATTTGGCCTACACTTATAAGGTTTTTAGTGATAGTGGGTACATAGAGAACCTTACTTACAATGTTTGTCCTACCATTGGAAGCTTTGACATTACCAATCTTCTCCACATTGTGCTTCATGTCATCCCCTGTTTGCACTTCATGTCTATGCTTTGGACTTTCCAAGTCAGATAGAAGAGCAATGTTGCCTACAACATGATTCGAACATCATGAATCTATGTAGAAAAAATGATCATCTTCTTTACCTTCTTTGTGGCTTAGATTCATAAGAAGCAATGAGTCTTCATGTGGTTGATCTTCTGAATACTTGTTGTAGTCCCTTCTATTAGAGCTTCTATTGTTATTGTTGAAGTTGTGTCCACCTCTGCCTCTATTGCTGCCATATCCACCTCTTCCACTTCCTTTCTGGGTCTTCCCATTGAACCAACAATTCTGAGTGGTGTGGTTGGTCTTATCGCATATGGCACAAGGTTGAACATTCTGACCTTTGGCTTTGTCTTGCTTTGGTCCTTTCTTCTTCCGTTTCCACTTGCTCTTGCTTGCGAAGTTGGCTTGAGAAGTCTCTTCTTCATCTTCTTCCTTCTTCTTGCCTTTCTGCTTCTTATCCTTCTTATCTGCATATAGAGCACTAGTTGAATTACCATGATAAGAGTTACCTTCCTTTATGCTATTGTTGGCTTCTTGATTGAAGAGTTGTCGAAGAAAGATGTTGAAGTCTAGAGTTTGCACATCCATGATGAGATCATAAGCCGTCGTGAAGGATTGCCATTGCTTATCACTTCGAATGTTGTTGAGAATTTTCCTCATGATGACCTCTTCTTCAATCAGCTCTCCAATGGATGCTAACTGATCCGCAACCTCTTTGACCTTGGTAACAAACTCTGTGATGGTTTGTTTAAGCGTCTTCTTCATTTGGTTGAATTCGTTCCAAAGATGATTCTTTCTTGCTTTGGTACTAGCAGAAAAGAAAGTCTCCAGAGCATCCCATGTCTCTTGAGATGTCTTGCATCCTCTAATATGTGGTAATAGAAATTTGGAGATAGAGTTTAGTATGTACGACCTTGCTTGAGCATCCCTTGCACACCAAAATGTGGGCTTATCTGTCTCCTCTTGTGTAGGTCCTCCTTTGGATCTTGGAATAGGCATAGCTTCATCACTTGTTACAATTCCATAAAGATTTCTACCTTGCAAATAGGCCTCCATTCTGATTTGCCAAGCCGCGTAGTTGTGTTGATCAAGCTTCTTGATCATTGAGGGAAAGTCGTCACCCATCTTGATCTAGCTCTGATACCACTGAAAGAACTTGGAGAAGCTTGTAGAAGGTAGAAAAGTGTGTTTCGAAGTGACGAAGTTTGGTCAAGCCAACCGGCACAAGACCAGCCCTTGAGCTTATGGAGACTCAAATAGACCTTATAAGCATGTAATAAGTCCAAAGAAATGCACTATGTACTTTGGAGCATCAAGGAGAATGAGTCGATACAAAACAGATAGGTTCGTGGGTAGACTAGCTCAAAAAACTTATTATCTATGGAAGAGACAATGAACTTCAAATGCCCATAACGACCAGCGTGATTACAATTAGAAACAATCCTTTTATGGGAGTGATACACATAGGGTTGAGTGTATGGAATGCACAAAATTATAAGGAATAAGCAAAATATGCTATAGGAATGAATGCGACATTCATCGGTGGTACTTCCTATTGTTTAGGAATACGCAGAGATTGACCCTGAGACAGAAAAAACTCTGATTTCTTCAAATCTGCTGAACAAATGCTATGAAAATTTACAGGCATAAACTAAACACTTATACCTTTCCAATGAGTTATCTTGCATGCAATTTGAAGCTCTGGGGAGAGAGCAGCAGCCTCTGCAAGATTACTATTGGCAAAGAAGATGATGCAGAGAATTGAAGAAGCAAGACAATGATGGTCACAAGTGTATGTATATTGCTTCCATGTAATGTACAAGTGATTCCAAGTCTTTATATTGACTCTAGGAGTGTTCCATGACTTTTACAAGTTGAATTTGAATTCAAATGAAGGTGGGAATGGTTGTTGGAGGGAATCAATTCACTTTCCTACAATCTAGGAAAAGTGAAGATCTAGTTTGATCTACTTTTAGGTGATTGATTGCTTGATTGAATGCAACTTCAACCACCACAAATTCGTGGGATTTTGTCTCTATCTTTCTACCTTTACATGTGTAAAGCTCAAGGTTTTTACACCGGTAAATGAACCATAAAAAATTTCTCAAAAACATACAATAAATGAGCATAAGAAAAAGAACTCTCCAACGGATATTCTTTCGACGCGATAGCCTTTGATGTAGATCAAATCCACCTCAAGCATAGTGTAAGCTTGATGTTCCAACACTTCCGTACTTCAATGATACTTCTTCTAACTCCTATCCCTAACATCTCCACTCCATAAACTAATCCTAAAAACTTGTTACACACACACACTAGGTGTAGGAGAAAACAAGTGCAAGTGATTGATGACTTTACATGATATTGAATTACTTCTTCACATTCACTATCTTCACAATGTCACTCTAACCATCATGTGGGCACCTTGAATTAAGCTTCATCCTTGGAAATGATGCCAAAAATGTGTGCATACCAAGGTCATATGCACTCATTATAAGTGAGAGTAGCTAACCCTCACATGTCCAACAAGTGAACATAGTGGTGGTTTGATAGACACACATTAAATTATCAGATTCAGATTATAGCCCAGCCACATGCATGGAAATGTGTGCCATAGTGATGGTAGATGTGGGAAAGGGTCAAGTAACATGTGCACAAGTGGATTTCCACCTTGTTGAAAGTGTGAATTATACAAACTCTAGGTGGAAAAAGGGGTCAAAAGACCTTAATGTAGACAAAAGTCACAACTTAGATCACTTAAGGCAATCTCAAAGTCATGCAATGTCAGGCAAAGCAATCCTAAGGTGGTGTAAAAGTCAAGAGAGGTATCCAAATGCTATAAAAGGAGGTGAAGAGACACCTAATACATGGAAGTCTTGTAGGTCATTGAAGATCAAGAGACATATACTCAAGGAGGCCCAAAGAGAGATTCATTCAAGGCTCAAGGAGTTGAAACATATCAATCCAAGCTAGGAAAAATGTAGAGGAGGACATTACATGCACAGATGAGGAGTAAGGAGGAGCTATCAAGCCCAAATGCCGTCTAATCTCTTATAGGTATTGACATATTCTGCTTATAATAGTTGTAACTCATTGTGTACATATCCAATTCAAGAGATTTAAAGTGCATTCTATGGCATATATTGTGTATTAGGTTCTCTAATAGGGATTTTGGAAATCCATTTTGTGTGCAAAGAATCTTTTGTATCTCTATAGCCCTAATTTCTACATATCCTAAATCTTTGCATAATCTATTTTGTTTAGAGTTTTTGACTAACCTAAATAGATACATTTGAGGTGTTCCATAGCTTTTTGGAACATCATGAACCACACGAAGTGTGCCTAAAATATTAAGTGATTTGAACTAGTTTGAGATAGGTGAATCAAAGTTTTGTTGTAGGGTAGCAAAAAAGGTGTATGAAGGGACCTAGGTATTTGGTTCATTTCACTTCTAGTGTTCAAATATGAGGGGTTCAATTCCATCAATTGGTATCAAAGTAGGAAAAATCTTCTGAAGACTCTAGGAAAAGGACACAAAATCTTGGATATCAAGGCTAAGAGGTACATTTTAGTGTAACCTTAATTTCCCATTGATTATGGTAGATCTAGGTAAAAAGTGGAGTTGCTTGACAAAGACCACTATCAGCCATGGAGGTTCAAAGTCATGAACTACCTCATGAGAAAAGGGTTATGACCTATTTTGCATGGAGATGAAGATAAGTCCAATGTGGATCCCAAAGATCCAAAGATCACCAATCAAGAATTGAAGATGTTGAAAGATTGGGAGCAAAGGGATAGGAGAGCTATCTTCTACATATTATGGATAATGGCTAACACTATGGTTGGTCATATATCATAGTTTGATCATGCTAGAGATGTTTGGGAGGCCTTAGATAAGATATATGCCACCTCCACAAGAAGAAAAAAGATGTATCTTAAGAATGAACTCCATTCTTTGAAGAAGGGTAGTGGTCAATTTATTGTTGACTACACCTTGAAGGTGAAGGAGTTGAGGGAGCAATTGTAATCCATTAGCTACAAAGTAGATTAGGAAGACCTTGTGTAGATTACTCTCAATGGGCTAAGAGGGAAATAAAACTGGAAACTCCTTGTTACTACCATCTTGTATAGAGATTCTCTATCAACTCTTGAGGAGTTGATCCCACAACTAGTGGCAAAAGAAGCTGCCATGGGAGACACATCCAAGAAGGGTGGGCACTCAAAAGTATGATAGTAAAGGCAAAGGCAAGAGAGACAAGAAGGGAACATGAGTAAAAAGCAAGTGGAAGCAGTCCAAGGAAGAAGTTTCATATTCAAAACAAGATAGCAAGGCATCATCTTCAAGGAAGGGCAAGAATAGCAAAGGAAAGAACAACCCTCATCAAGGATGATGCAAAGGAGACCCTCCTAGCCATGAGACATGGATACACTAGTGATCCCAAGGACACAAAGTGGTACATAGGCTCTACATTCTCTAATCACATGTCATGTATGGAGGAATGTTTTGTTCATATGCAAGCCCCAAGCTCAAAAGCTTGTGTGGAGGTAGGAGATAACATTGAGCATCCCATTACACATGTGGGAGATGTGAAGCTAGGTGAAGGTAAATCTATCAAGAATCTTAAAGATGTGCTCCATTTTCCATCTATTTCCAAGAACCTTATCTTTGTAGGACCTATGGTAGAGAGAGGTATTCAGGTTATATTTGATGCAAAAGGGTGCATGGTGAAGCAAGGAGGTAAGGTCATTGCCAAGGGAAGTAAAGAAGGTAGATTGTTCACACTAGATGTTGCTCCTACACACAATGAGGTATGTTATGTGATGATTGGTAACAAACGGATTGCAAAGATTTATCTTTGGCACAATAGGATAGGATATATCAATATTCCCAAGTTAAAAAGCATGTGCATAGTAGGTTTTGTGTAGGGACTACCAAATCTTGAAGGTCGAGGTCTACATGCGTTTTGTGTTTCTTGTCAACTAGGAAAGCAAGCAAGGAATCCATTTCCAAAGAGTGAGTAAAGATCCTCTAAGCTCTTGGGGCTTATACACTATGATGTATGTGGTCCTAGTAGAGAGGCTTCATTGGGAGGAGCTAGGTACTTTGCCACTTTCATTGATGAACACTAAAGTTATGGCTATATGTTATCAAGGAAAAATCAAAAGTTTTTTTATGCTTTCAAAAGTTTAGGTCCCTTGTTGATAAAGAATGTGATGCACACATCAAGACACTGAGGTCAGATGGACGGGGAGAGTATTTCTCCAAGGAATTCATAAATTATTTGCAAGACAATGACATAAAGATGCACTTTACATGCAGCTACACCACACCCCTTAACAAAATGGTGTTGTAGAGAGGAAGAATAGGCATTTAATTGAGATATCTAGATGTCTCATAAATGAAGGTATGTTACCATTTTCTTATTGTTCTAAGGCTTTGAATAAATCTTGTTACTTGATAATAGGGTTCCAATCGCTGGTGTGCATAACTTGACTCCACACAAAGTCTATTATGGCAAGAAACCAACCATGGATCACCTCAAGGTATTTGGATGTGTATGCTTTGTTCATGTTCCTAATGAAGTGAGAACAAAGTTAGAGCCCAGGAGTGAGCAATGTGTGTTCATTGGTTACTCAAATGAGCAAATATGCTACATATGCTACAATCTTGTCTCAAATACGCTATATGTGTCAAGAGATGTTGTGTTTCATGAGTCAAGGTCATGGTATGGAGGTAAGGGCAATGCAAAGTTGGATGAAGAGGATCAAGAGGAGTATGCAGACTCTGATGTGCACATTCAACCTCAAGATTCAATCACAATTGATGGACTAGAGGCTTCTACATCTAGCTACACTCATATGATCACTCTTACACTTATGATTATGATGGAGCATCTTCTACTTCAAAGTATAAAAGGCTGCAAGATACAGACTATGACACTAGGGAAGCTCAAGAGGAATTAGAAGAGGAAGAGCTTGAGGATGTCATTGCTCCTAATGTTAAGATGAATGGACTCAAGAATCAATATCCCAAAGTTCAAGAGAGGAGGTCTACAAGGAATAAGACACCCCCACAAAGGTATACATATGCTTCTTTCATGGCAAAGCACTATGCATACATGATGAATGTCATTTTAGATAAAGAGCCAGATTCTTATGAGGAAGCGAAGACCAAAAAATAGTGGAGGAATGCTATGCATGAAGATTTCAAAGCTCTTAAGGAGAACAAAGAAGGAAGGCATGAAGATAGTACAAAATAGGTGTATGTACAAGACCAAGAGGAATGCAAATGGTAGCTTGACAAGGTACAAGACTACACTAGTAGCCAAATGCTTCACATGAACACAAGGGCTGGATTTTGAGGAGAGTTTTAGACATCTACCAAACAACGCTACCATTAGTGCTCTCATAACCCTATCTACAGCAAGGACGTGGCCTATCTAACATATGGAGATAAAGAATGCTTTCTTGAATGGTGAGGTACAAGAAGAGGCGTGCATGGGACAACCTCAAGGGTATATAGATCCATAGCATCCTACCTATATTTGTAGGTTGAAGAAGGCCTTGAATGGCCTAAAACAATCCCTAAGGGCTTAGAATCAGAGGCAAGTGGACTTCTTAAAGTGATGTGGTTTCTCTCCAAGTGATGTAGATCCCTCATTGTATGGGAAGGAGACAAATGATAAGATATGTTTGATATGCATATGTGTACATGATCTCCTTGTGACATGTGATGATGATGCAAGGATAATGAACATCAAAGTGATGCTTGGAAGAGAGTTCAAAATCTCAAATTTAGGTGTGCTAAAGTATTTTCTTGGCATTCATGTGATCTAGGGGAAAGAAGGTATCTATCTCTCTCAAAAGAAGTATATTCTAAATGTGTTCTTTAGATTTGGCATGAGAGATTGCAAACCAATAGTTCAACCTATGGATTCAAATTTCATGCTAAGCAAGGAAGATGGTAAGAAGCTAGAAGACGTTACATATATATGTTGGATATAGACGTCTACGGAAGCACGCGAACAACACAAGGAAGGAGAAGAAGATTGGATCTCAACACACAATACTAAATGTATTACTACAGAATGTACAAAGATAAGTAGCCCATTAGGGCAATAGGCGTATATACAAGCCGAGGGAAAAAAACCTCCTAAAGAGGGAAAAAAGTGCCTCGGTGGTCATAGTGTGTTCACATACATCACTTCCTAAATATATCAACAAATCCCCCTTGGGAGTGATGCAGTGAACAAGGATCTCCCACTCATGTATGAGGAAGTGCCAAGCTATGTGGAAATCACTCCACAAAAGGAAGTAAGCCCAAAGCTTTGTGGAAAGCTTCAAACTTCTCCCTAGGCAGAGCCTTCGTGAAAAGGTCTGCAATGTTCTCCTGCATGGGCACATATGCCAAGCTGATCTCCCCAGTAGAGAACCTCTCCCTGACATAGTGATAACGCAGCTCAATGCTTAGTGTGAGCATGGAACACAGGGTTCCTCGCAACTACCAATGCTCTCTGACTGTCAGTGAAGATGGTGGTGGCAGAAGACTGACCAACAGCCAAATCAACCATAAGGCGTCTGAGCCACACACACTCAACAGTTGTTGTGAAAGCTGCCCTATACTCAGCTTCATAACTGAGGCCACAGTAGGCTACTTCTTGATCAACCAAGATAGACATGAGCTACCAAGCATGAAGCAAAATTGACTAGTGGATACACGAGTGTCATAGCCACTAGCCCAATCAGAGTCAAAAAAAGCATGCAAATTTGGTGGTAGTGATCCCCCCTTGGGATAAAGCAACCCAAGTAGCTGAGTACCACTCAAGTAGCGAAAGATGCGCTTAACCGCCTGTCAATGCTTGACTCGTGGGCAATGCATAAACCTGCTCATCTGTCAGATAGCAAACTGAATATCTGGCCGAGTAATGCATAAGTAAATCAAGCATCCAATAGCCTGCCAATAGAGAACAACATCAAATGCATCTCCAACATCATGAAGAATCAATCGTAAACCTATCTCCATAGGAGTGGCAATAGGCTTACAGTCTTCAAGGCCAAAACACTGCAATAATGTGTCAATATATTTCATTTGACACAAAGCCATTCCACCATCAACTTGCATAAACTGAAAACCCAAATAGTGATGCAAATGCCCCAAATCAGACATCTCAAATGAGGCATGAAAATCAGCAATATGCTTGTCAATAGGACTAGTGAGCAGCATGTCATCGACATAGATAACAATGATCAGAAGCACATCATTAGCATGTTTAACATATAAGGTGCTTTCCGTTGGACTGTTGTCAAAACCATGTGCAATCAAATAGGCATGTATCTTCTCATACCAAGCACATGGTGCTTGTTTTAAACCATATAATGCCTTCTTTAACCTACACACCTGGTTTTCATGCACTTTTTGCACAAAGCCATGGGGCTAAAAAAACATACACTTCTTCATGCAAGTCACCATTCAGAAATGCAGTTTTAATGTCCAACTAATGTACATTCCAACCATGATGAACTGCAAGTGCACATATGCTCCGAACAGTAGCCATACGACATGTAGGTGCAAAGGTCTCATCAAAATCAATGCCTCTTTCCTATGCATAACCCTTTCCAACAAGCCTAGCTTTATACATGTCAACTGTACCATCAACTTTATGCTTCGGCTTGTATACCCACTTAGTGCCAATGGCCTTCTTGCGAGGAGGCAAGTCACGTAAAGATCAAGTACCATTCTTCATTATTGCATCATATTCTGATTGCATAGCAACCATCCAATTTTTTGAATTTTATGCTTCATCAAACGAAACAGGCTCAGTCTCATCACAGAGACTAGCTGCAGCCATAGCATAGCAATCTGATGCAAAAGAGGCACTATGAGAGCCTCATCGAGTATGATATGACATAGGAGCATCTAATTTGCTATCATGCAAGGTCTACACCAGCCATTTTGGCATAGTTCTTGCCTCCTCAATATCAACTCTCTCATCAATAAGTGCATCATGTAAATCTGCATCAAAAAATGGATTGATCTACATCATCACATGAAACTTGCAAAGGCTGAACTTTCCTCGTTAGGACTAGAACTAGCCTATCCACCTGTAAAAAGAGGCAGCAAAGTATCATACATGTCTTTGGAGATAACAAATATCTCCTTAGTACATGAAAGCAATGGCATAATAGCATCTTCCACAAAAACAATATCACAGCTAACCAGAATGTGTTTAGTTTGTGGATGATATAGACAATAGCCTTGACTTTTAGAGCTATACCCAACAAAAATACATTTTACTACTTTATCATCCAATTTTCTACGATGTTGTTCAGGCACTAATGCATATGCCAAACAACCAAAAACATGTAGATGAGCAACAGATGGCTTGCAATCATGACAAGCCTCATATGGAGTGATAGACTGCAGCGCTTTCGTGGGACACCTGTTAAGTACATATGCTACACACATGAAAGCCTCAAGCCAGAAACTATGTGGTAAAGCCTGTCTCTTGACCATACACCTCGCCATCTCCATGAGTGACCTGTTCTTTCGTTTAGCAACTCCATTCTGTTGATGTGTATACAACACTATACACTAGTGTTTTATCCCATGTTCAGCCAGAAATGCATGAAAATCAGAAGATATATATTCCCCCCCTTGATCAAAACGGAGGGTGCCCATTTTACATGCTGATAGATTTTCAGCCAAATTGTTTGAAGCATATGAACACTTCAGACTTTGCCTTCAATGGATATACCCATGCATGCCTGGAAAAATCATAGATGAAAGTCACGAAGTAAAGGTAATTTCCAAAAGAAGGTGTCTGCATAGGACCACACACATCACTATGTACAAGCTGCAATTTCTGAGTAGCCCGAACGGAACCATCTTTTGTAAATGAAGAACACTGCATTTTGCCCAAAATACAGCCTTCACAAACATGTTTTTCGGGTGCCTTAAGTTTGGGCAAAGAGGACACCATTTCAGATTTCTACAAGCAGAGCAAATTAGCAAAATTCAGATGACCAAAGCATGCTTGCCAAAGCTTTGCATCTGAAATAGCCTGAGAATTATGTACTACACATGCCAAATCATTTATAGATCTTTCATAGTCTATGAGCTTATACAACCAACAACATAAAATGCCAGAAGAAATAATCACATTGCCATTTGATAGATCATGTACTGTACACCTGTTATCAAAAAATTTCACAACCAAGCCAATCTTGGCTAATGAAAAAATTGATAACATATTTTTCTTGATCCCTGGCACAAAAAATGCATCTGACAAAGTGAAAGAACTACCATCAGCAGCAGTCAAAATGATCTTACCAACTCCCATAACAGGATAAGAGGAGTTGTTGGTGCATGTAACAGTATTCCCTGTAGGGGTAGGCTCGAGTGAAGAGAAGAAACTACGTTGTAAGGTAATATGTTTGATCGCCCCACTATCAAAGTACCAAACATCTGAGTCTACTGCAGAGATGCCCTGCTCATGAGAAGATGGGTCAAAACTTCAAATAGTAGTAAATGCCCATTCTTCTTCCTGCACAAGATTAGTAGACTCTATTTTTGTTGTAGAGGCCTCTGCAACAACCATCCGAGCCTCTTTCTTCTTTGCCTCTTTAGCAGCCAGTTTTGGACAGTTCTTTATGATATGATCATTCCCTTTACAGTACTTGCAAAACAATTTCTACTTTTTTTATTTCTTCTCACCTTTATCTTCCTTCTTCGAATGTGTAGCATTTGCAGATTTCTGCTTACTAGTTGAAGAGCTCCATTTTTCTTTGCCCTTCTGACCACCCAGGAAAGCTTGATCTGCGACATGCATAATGGTGTTCAGCGTGGATTGATCCTCTTGCAACAAAACAGAGACTAACTCCTCAAAAGACAAGGCATTTGGATTGCCTTTCATCATCAACCGAAGAGTAGAAGCAAAACTTTGATATGAATCAGGAAGACCATTCAGAACGGTCTACACAAGTGAGCTATCTGGTATAACCTCATCAACATAAATCAATTGTTCCTTCAAGTCTTTTATCTTCATTAAGAAATTGTCCATAGAATCAGCTTCATTCATGTGCTCACTCTCCAACTATTTTCGGAGGTAAGCAACATGAACCTCATTCCTAGCTTGGTACAAGGTGGTAAGTGTATCCCAAGCATCCTTAGCTATTCTATAAGAGCGAATGTGAGAAATAATGGCATGTTTGACAGACAAAGCTATCAATGCATGTGCGTGGGCATCTCTGGCATTCCAACAAATCTGCTCTGTAGTAGGTGTAGCAAAAACCATAGCACGAATAGGAATATGAAGAATATCATCATCTTCGACACCTTCTGCATCATCTTCAATACCTGCAGTTGTAATAGTTGCAGTTGTGATAGGACATTTTTCGACACCTTGCACAATGTTCTAGAGTCCTTTTGCAACCAACTCATGTCGCATCATATAAGCCCATAATGGGTAGTTGGTACCATCCAACTTATCCTCAACAACCAACATACAGAATACATCACTGCTTTTAGCCATGGCCGGTGACTAAAATACCTTCATGCAGTAAATTGATTGTACCTCAAAAAGTTGAACAGAATTGCCCAGACGAATTCCACTAGACCTGTAGTAGACTTCAAGATCCTTATACTAGCAAACAAAAATTGGTATATCTTTGGCATAAAAAGACGAAATAGCCTGCACAAGAACTATGATAGTGCGTTCGGAGGCTGAAACGAGCTCAGATCGTGATTTTGGCACCACACAGCAAAGCTATTTTGATCTTGAAAACACGCTAAGTATGCTCACCAAAATTTGTGCGATTCTGAGATTGCAACCGGAGGAGTGTCGATGGTGCCCTAGGATGAAGTGACAACCTGCTCTAATACCAATTGTTGGATATAGACGTCTACCTAAACACGCGAACAACACAAGGAAGGAGAAGAAGCTTGGAGCTCAACACACAATACAGAATGTATTACTAGAGAATGTACAAAGATAAGTAGCCCGTTAGGGCAATAGGCATATATATAAGCCGGGGGAAAAAAACTCCGAAAGAGGGAAAAAAGTGCCCCGGCGGTCCTAGTGTGTTCACACACATCACTACCTAAATATATCGACAATATAGGAGCATTGTGGGATCATTGCTCTATGCTACATTCCTGAGGCTTGACTTGCGTTACATAGTTGGAATTTTATCTCATTTCATGCATGCAACCATAGATACACATATCAATCATGCAAAGAGAGTGCTAAGGTATGTGAAGAGTACAATTAATCATGGGTTTCTATACAGGTATGATGAAGAACTTCAAGTAATAGCATGAAGTGATATAGATTGGGCAGGGAGTGTTGATGATAAAAGTTCAACTTCTTGTTATGTTTTCATGTGAGGTAGAAAAGCAATTTCATGGATGAGCAAAAAGTAGCCCATAGTTGCATTGAGTTGAACAGAGGCTAAATATAGAGGCCCTCACTACATGTCAAGCAATGTGGCTTAAGAAGCTCTTCAAAGATTTTCGTATACAACTTGGATCAATTATAGCTTATGGAGATAACTTTTGGAGTTTATTGTCCTCCAAAATATAGCTAGAAGTAGGTGGAACCCCCTAGGAACAAGTTGACCTTCTCACAAACTTCTACACAGAAAACTAGTCATGCTTGAAGAGCTTACTATTCTCTACTCCCTCAAATTTTTTTAAAACGCTTTTAACCACATATAATAAATACCAAAAGCTCTCCAATGAGCCAAAGAAAACTCATTTTGGATAAATATACAAGGAGATATGACCTCTACAAGTTTGAGGTTTAATGGAGACCTTCAACAGGGGTGAACCCGAGAATACACAATACTTGCAGAGAAAACGGATCTCAAGTCAAACATCCAATTATTATGAAATTTAATAATATGAAAGTAGACACTAAGATCTTTCAAATGAGTTGTGAAACATGTAATTTGGATATATAATGAGGGAGATACAAGCTCTGCAATCTCTGCATACAAAATTATAGTAGCATAGAGCCACACATATGACTCTCTTGGACTTCTCACAAGATCACGACTTCTCCCCTCTTTTTATAGCATGGGGAACTAATCTAAAACCTTCCTAATAAATCTAAATTTGTGGTAGAAACTTGGGTGGAGGTATTACATGACTTAAATGCTCAAATAAGCAAAGTATTGATGGACTTTGAGAACTAGCCACATCGACCTTCCACTAGGACACCACTACAGCTTCCTTGTGACTCTCTAATTTGACTGACCATGTTCTAGAACTCACGTGGTAATTTGGCTATCTTTTATGAATAATATGAGCCTTCTTGAAGTATTTGATGACTTCCCAAAGGTATTTACATAATTTGAAACTTGTACCCTACATAAAACAATTGTTCGCAACAATAACATGTCAAACCTACATCTTACTAAGGATCCCATGTATCATGCAAGGAGCAAGCACATTGAGGTGCATTATGATTATGTAAGGGAAAAGGTTTCAAGTGGGGACCTAAATGTTCATTTTGTAGCTAAAAAGAATCAAATTATTGGAGATATCTTCACCAAAAGCTTGGATGTGACCAAGTTAACAACGTTTTCAAAAGCTATGAGCTTACTTCCTATACCATAGTGCAGGATCTAGTGATAAATGATGTATGAATGAGGATACTCAACTATGGATTTGCAAAGCTACCTAGAGAGAAGAGAAAAGGCTCCAATATTGGAAGTCGAGGTAGAAAAAATAGCGTTCTATAGAAGACCCAACTTACATGCCCCAATTATTTTCTTATGAAAACTTTGAGCCACATGGTTGGATGGAAATATTGGTAGACCTAGATGTGTGAATAAATGAAGAAGTTCTTAACATGAACGAATGTGTCGATGAAGAGGGATATGAGCTATAATCCTATACATCTTGATGATCCAAAAGCTAATGATCAAAAAGTGGAAAAGGAAGAAGATGAGGATTATGAAAATATAATAATGGATCTTGATTTTGATTCAAGGGAATAATATGTTAAAGAAGTAGAAATGAATAATCTTGTAGAAAATTGTAACCTCTTTTCCATAGAAGAATATCGAAAAAATCCTAATAAGGAAACACATGAAATAGAGGAGGAAGATCAATAGCAAAAATAGGTTCAAGTTCTTGAACACTTGAAAAGATACGAGGTGGAAGAAAGAAAAATTGCTATTAAATGCCTAAGAGAGACAGAGACACATAGGAAGGAGTAGCATATGACAACAAAGGGAAAACAAAGAAGATCATAGAGATCCAAGAAAATGATGAGGATACATGCACTTTTATAGGCTATTCTTCTAATGGAGGTAATGACCAAGTGTTAGCCATGACCCATGCTTATAGGGATAATTTGTAGGACAAAGATGAAAAGTGGTACATAGAAAGTGCCTATAGCAACCACATCCCATGTATGATATATATGTTGACTAATTTGTAGGTTCCCAAGGACAAAGGGTGTGTTGAGGGAGGTGATAATACCTAGCATGTCAGTAGAGATATTGGAGATGCTAGATTACAAAATCATAACAAGAGCACTACACTTGAAGAGGTATTGCATGTTCCCACTTTTACTAAGAATCTGATTTTAGTTGGCTAGATGGTCGAGACGGGTTACTAGGTGAAATTCAATGACAAAGAATGCTTCATAAAAGATCCAAAGAATGACCTCACACTCATTGGAAAAGGAGAAAGGCAATGGATGTTGTCTACACCTTGAGTCAAGGCACATTCTAGTAAGTATATGTTCATTGCATGTGGTTCATCTAAAATTGTAGCTCTTGATTTATGGCACAAAATAATTGGCCATGTTAATGTTGACAAGCTCATGAATATGCAAAAGGATGAAAGTGTTAGAGAACTTCCTATTGGAGAAAGAGAATCAACAATTGATGATTATATGAAGCTTAGGAGTGAAGAATTGAAGAAAATATTGAAGCCTAAGAGCATGAAGTAAAGTAGAGGTTAAGAAAGAGATGGTCTATATACACATGTATATTAGCTTTGTAAATACTTCACAAATTCTTGAAGTAATGATGAATCCACACTCATATGTATATATACACTTGTATATATTCTTGATGTAGAAGAGAGATGAAGAATAGATGAGAAGGTGAGGAGTAGATCATAAGTAAAATGAGTATCTTCCATCAAATGTAAGAAGAGTTGAATAGAAGAAGTTTTCTGAGAATTGCACATCAATCTTTTCTCCATTTCTCCTTCTATGATTGATCATTTTAGAAATCCTTTTGTACATGTCTAAGTACATAGTTAATGCATCTATGGTCAAGATTTGAGAGTCTAATTGTAAGCACGTTGAGATAATTTTGAGTAGGAACATTTACATGTGTAAATGTGAAGAAGTGAAGATATGAACAAGTGCAATCCCGATGGTCAATGTTTTGATCAGATCTCCCTCCATAGTGTAAAGTTTTGAGCAAGTAGAACTCATTCTTTAAGTTGAGAGGTAAGATACTTGAGGCTAAAAGCATTTGAATAAACATGGTCTAATTTGGGAGAATCATGCATTAGAAATTGTAGGTGTCAAAGTCGACTACACAAAGGAACAATTTTAGACATAGGTACATTGTTTGGAAGAAATCTCAAGATTTACGAATCCTTTTGAGTTTTAACTTGGAGAAGGTGTGGAAGCTTTAGACGACACTTCATGCAATGAAAAATTTACACTATGTTCTTGGCCCGGTTAGACACTACTTCTAGATTGAATAAGTAAGCATCTAGGAGTTCATCTGCTACTCATTGAGGGGACTCTCTAATGTTAGTCGAGAAAGGTGATCCACCTAAGCTGAGTCCTACATTTCCTAACCATGGCTCCAAAGTCATGTAGGTATAGGGTAGTCACGAATGAAGTGATCTCCCTGGCCTCTATAGCATGGCGCTCTAGGTTTTGGGGCTCTTATTTGTCTACGTTGGGGCCTAGGGCTAGGATTTGCGTACATGACCATAGCATATTTTGGCTCCAAACTAGATTTGCTAGTATTCTCATAGGCCATGTTGGATAGTTTTCTCTATAAAGCTTCTCTATGTGGGTGCTTTCTCCCATCCTTCTATTACCTAAGTTAGGAAATAAATCTTCAATAGCTAGAGACTACACCTTTCGAGTTAACTGTTTGCTTCTTTTGATCCTTTTGAATGTGCTTTGTAGTTTCCAAAAGTTATTTTGCAAAACTTTAGCCATCCAGTCCTTTCTTTAACTCCAATTTAAAATCTACAATAGTCGGGACTTTCTTCTTCTGCCTTTTGACTTGATCTTGTTCAGTAGCTCTAATACTACTGATGGAGACCTTCAAATCTCTATTATCAAATCTATCTTGACTTATGAACACCTCTATGTCAATTCTTGACAAGAATTTACATCAATTACTTTAAATCTTTCCAACTTTAAGACTGATGTATACTCCATTCTTCAATTTTTGAACCTGTGTTCTTCTTCAATAGTTTGTCTCAAGATTCAACTTTGTTACCTGCAAATGTCATAGATTTTAAAGCTCCAAAATACATAAGAATATGATCCTTGTGCAACATTGAGGTACACTAAAACTGTGATTAGACTGAATAAAGCTTTGATTAATCACTAACATAGAAAGTTTCATGACTTCTTCATCACCTGCATGAACATTAATTGTACCTGCATACCAAGTACCTTGCTCATCAAATGTAACATCCTTTGACACAAGGAATTTTTTTGTTGATTGAATCCATAATCTATAAACCATTTTCTTATCATCATAACCAATGAACACATACTTTTCACCTTTAGGTTCCAATTTATGCCTTAACTGAGATGGTACATATGCATAAGCCAAACATCCAAACACTTTGCAATGATCTAAGGTAGGTCACTTACCCCACCATGCCTCATAAGGTGTCGTACCATTCAAGGCCTTACATGGAAGTCTACAAAAACACTATTATTAGTGAACCTTACTTCATAACCTTTCTCTACAATTTTCCCTACACTTGTCGGATTCTTTGGAATCATAGGAACATACAGAACCTTACTCAAAAGAGTGCTTTCATCCTTGGCCTTTTGCTGATCCAATAGACTTCACATTGTGCTTTGTATTATCAGCTATTTGATCTACATGATTACTCACCTTATTCTCCAAACCAGTCATCAAGGGTATGTTTCCACTTAGGTGATTTTTACACCTTGAGTCTTTGATCTTCACTTTGTCTTTCACAAGTTGCATTCATAATTAAGCTTGAATCCTCTTTTTGATCTGAAGCATAGTTGTGGTAGGTATTATTGTAGGATTGACTTTGAAAGCCTCTACCTACATTTCTTCCAAAGAAACCTCTAGTACCTCCACCTCTCAAATTACATCTCTAATTTCTATTACCTCTTCCTCTTGAATTGAAGTTTTGATTGTATCCTCCAACATTATATAGTGATCCACCTAGTAGCATCATCAACATAAATCACATAATATCTTAAACCATTAATGCTAAAGTCCTTTGATGGACCCCACACATCTGTATACACCAATTCAAGCTTCTCTGAATAAATAAATCCTTTCTTACCATAGGTCTTCTTGTGAGATTTACCCAATTGACATGCTTCACACTTGTATGTCATGTGTTCACCTGCAACATTAGGTAATCCAAGCATTGAACCATTGTTAATCATATCCTTAATACCTCTTTCATTGAAATTGTCAGGGGAGCACTAGATTGTGCTCTCTGACTACAATAGACAAGACTTCGGAAATACACTTCTGATTACAAGATCACCCACGAAGGGGAAAAGATACAAGAATACGTGACTGATACAAGATGTCCCACAACCCGGGACCGATAGGTATGAATACTCAACTAGAGATGATACAGGAGATCCCACAACCCGGGATCGTAAGTATGAGACAAGATGTCTGGATTACAAGAAGTCCCTTCTGGGAGATGAACTGGATACACGAAAGAACTCGACAGGATCTCGTACTACGAGATTACAAGGGGACAAGATAGTATGCCCAAGAACTAGACTAGAACAAGGAACAAGACAAGAACTAGAACAAGGAACAAGACAAGAACTAGAACTGGAACTTGAAGAGTACTTACTTGGTGGTTATGACTCCTTGAGCTCCCAATACTGGTATTGGCAAGAATGATTATGAATGTGGCCAACCCCTCCTTATATAGGTTTTCAAGGGCGGTTCCCAAGGGCGGTTGCGACTTGATGATGTCATCATGATGTCATCGACTCGAAGCATGAGCTCTGGATATCCGAATCAGGCAAGTAGACAGTCAATCTTAGGGTTTTGGCACGTTCCGGATGCAATGGAAGCATTGGTTTCTCCTAATTTTGAACCAATCATGAGATACATGGTTCACATGGAATCTAAGGTTCAGGATGGCTTCCTTTGTCCATGACATCACCTCCCCCTCAAGTGACGAGTTCCACGAGGAGCGGTCATGTTATCTGGTCTCAGCTTCGTTGGATTTCGTTTATGGAGTTCTCGAACCTTGATTGGTGCTCTTTGAAGGTTTTCTGCAGGTTCCCAAGTACGATCACTGATGTCATACCCTTTCCAATGAATAAGGTATTCCAATCTTCCCCGGGATATTCTGGAATCTAGGACATGCTCGACTTCAAATTCTTCATGATCATCAATCTTGATAGGTGGTGAAGGACTAGGTCTCTCCCCCCTTAATGGTGAAATTTGATATGGTTCCAACATGGATACATGGAAAACTGGATGTATTCTCATGGTACTTGGTAACTGGAGCTTGAAGGTGACTGGATTAATCTTGGCCAAGATGGTAAATGGATCAAACTCTTGATGATCTAACTTTGCACATGGCCTTGAAGTTTGTAAATTGTTTCGGAGTAACCATACTTTATCCCCAATTTGATACGATGGATTCTGGACATGATGTTGATCTGCATAGTACTTATATTGTTGTTGAGCTTTATGGATCTCTTCCTTCAGTTCTTTGTGAATGTCCATCAGGTACTAGGCCTTGTCTCTAGCAGCTGGGTTCTTGACATGATTTGAGAGTTGTATATCCATCCTTGGATGTTGTCCATAGTTTGCAAAGAAGGGAGTTTGCTTAGTAGATGCATGGACACTATTGTTATAGGCAAACTCTGCAAAGGGTAACAACTCAAACCAATCATTTTGGTGATAGTTGCTAGTGCAACGGAGATATTGCTCTAGGACTTGATTCACCCGTTCTGTTTGTCCATCAGTCTGTGGATGATTTGCTGTAGATAGTTTAACTTGAACACCAAGGAGCTTGCAAAGACTGTTCCAAAAGCTAGATATGAATTGTGGACCTCGATCACTGACAATATCATGAGGCAATCCATGAAGCCTAAAGATGTATCTGAGAAAGAGTCTAGCAGTGGCTGCACCTGTGATTGCCTTTGTAGTTGGAATGAAGTGTGCCATCTTTGTGAATCTATCCACAATAACAAGAATGGCATCATACTTATGTGAGTTTGGTAGATCTGTGATGAAATCCATAGATAATGAAGCCCATGGCCTTTCTAGAATAGGTAAAGGTTGCAAGAGGCCATGAGGCTTATGTCGTGGTACCTTAGATCTATTGCAAGTGTCACAGGTTCGGATATATTCTTTGACTTCCTTCCACATTTGAGGCCACCAAAAATCCCTGGATATGAGTTCTATGGTTTTATTTACTCCAAAATATACTGCTGCAAGGTTGTCATGACGTTGTTGAAGTACTTGGATCCTGGGCTTTCCTTGAGGGACATACAATAGAATCTGATAGAATAGTAACCCGTCCTTTTCCTGGAATTCATTTACTTCTTGGACTTTTCCTTCTTGAGTTTTTTTCTTAACATTACGAAATAATTCATCTTGTGGTAGATTCTCATGAATCAAATGATTCAAGGCTGAATCTTCAGGATGGGTTGAAGAGATAGCTGCTAACTGGAGATGCTCAAGCTTGAGTAATACAGTCTCTTGTTGATCAAAGGCCTCTTCACCCTTCTTTGGTGCAAGGTAAGATCTTCTGGATAGGGCGTCTGACTGACATTGATGACGTCTTGGACGGTATGTGATGACAAAGTCGAATCTGGATAAAAAGTTACTCCATCAAGATTGCCTTCTATTGAGAATCCAGGTGGTCATAAAATACTCTAGGTTCTTGTGATCTGAATACACAATGACTTTATGAGCTGTTCCTTCTAGATGGTGACGCCAGGTATCAAACACATCTACTATGGCAAGAAGTTCTTTATCATGAATTTCATAATTAATTTATGGAGGGGAAAACTTCCTTGAATGATATGCAACTGGATGTAGGTGTCCATCATCTCCATATTCGGAAAGAGTGGCCCGTAGAGCAAAGTCCGATGCATCTGTCTCAAGGAAGAAGGGCTTACTAGAATCAGGATGAACTAGAATTGGAGCGGTAGTGAATGCTGATTTCAAGGTCTGAAAGGCCTTCTCTGCTTCTTCGGTCCATGAGAATTTGGAGTTCCCTGTAAGCTTGGTAAGAGGTGTCACTATCTTGGAGTAATCTCTGATGAATATCCTGTAGAAATTGGCAAACCCCAAAAAACATTGTACATCTCGAACACATGAAGGTGGTTGCCAATCAAGGATTGTCTCAATCTTCTTAGGGTCCATAAAAATTCCTTTATCAGATACTATGTACCCTAAAAATTCCACTTCTGTCTTATGGAAAGAGCACTTCTCCGATTTTGCATATAATCCTTTTTCTCTTAGTTTCTCTAGGACTATCTTTACATGATCTTCATGATCCTCTAGATTTTTGGAGAATATCAAGATATCATCAAGGTATATTACAACAAAATCATCTAAATATTCTCGAAAGATATCATTCATCATATGTTGGAAGACAGCTGGAGCATTTGTAAGACCGAATGGCATAACTACATATTCAAAATGCCCATACCTTGTTCGAAATGCTGTCTTCCATTCGTCCCCTTCTCTGATCCTGACAAGGTTGTAAGCTCCTCGAAGATCAATTTTCGTGAAGAATTTTGCTTTTCCAAGGCGTTCCAAGAGCTCTGATATGAGTGGTAGAGGGTATCTGTTTTTTATAGTGACTTTGTTCAATCCACGATAGTCTACACACATCCGGAGAGTCCCATCCTTCTTCTTTACAAATAGAATAGGAGCTCCTGCTGGAGACTTCGAGTGTTTGATAAACCCCTTTGCTAGATTCTCATCAATGTTCTTGCGTAGTTTCGTAAGTTCCTCTGGAGATAGTCTGTAGATTGGTCCAAAGGGTAGTTGTGCTCCCTCTTGGAGATCTATGGGGCAATCGTAAGGTCTATGCTCTGGGAGGATATCTGCATTCTTCTTTTCAAAAACATCTTCAAAGCCTTTGTACTGATTGGGTAGCTGTACTGGATCATCTTTCTTGGATTCTTGAGCTGGTATGGCATAGATCATATATGTAGGTTCCTTCCTTACTGCATGTATGAAGGCTTTGGCTCCAACATATGTTGGGTTCTTCTGGATATCTTGACGGGTGATTTTATTCTTTTCCCAATTAATTTCTGGATTATGTTTCTTTAACCACGACATTCCGATGATAACCATATTTACTGGACTCGATATTACATTGAAACATATGTGTGAATCATGGTCACCAAGGTGTACTCTTAGTGGTATGGTTTCCATGGTTATATTCCCCGATGCTAGAGGCCGTCCATCTACTACTTCAGCTACTACTAGTCTGTTCTTTCGAAGTACTGGAATTCCATGTTTCTTAACGAGTCCTTCGACAATGAAACATGAGGACGCTCCTGAATCTACCAGAGCTATAAGGGAAAGGGTCTTCTTAGACATGATTAACTTGACAGGGGCAAGACATGTTTCTACGGGTGTGGATGGAATTATGAGACCCTTTCTTATATCATGGTCCGGCTGTATGGTCTCTTTTACAACTGGACTTCCTCGTTTCCCTGCTCTACAAGGGTGGCTATGACTTCGGAGTTTGTTCTCTTGTTGGGACAATTAACTGCAATGTGACCAGGGTTTCCACAATATAGACATAATTTGTTATCCCTCCTTCTTTGTTTCTCTTGTGGTGTTAGAGGCTGGAACCTAGTTACATCTATCTGCATAGGTTCGGGCATAGACTCATCTCTAGGAGTAGGCTAGAAAGGTTTCCATTGGCGAGGTCTTCCTTCTACTTGTTTTTCTTGTTTCCTTTCAAAAAGGCGGTTATCACATTGAATGGCTTGGTTGATGTATTCATTCAATGTCTTCACCTCTCGCATCGTGAGTAGAAGGTCCTTCACATCATCCCTTAAGCCCCATCTAAATTGGCTTATGAAATAATCTTCATGCCAAGTGAGGTCACATATCAACTGTCTAAATTCTGATGCATAGGTAGAGGCAGGGCGGTTACCTTGTTGTAGCTTTGGAAGTTTTGTTTCTGCCACTCGACTCGTGTCTGCATCTCCAAATGTGGCGATAAGCTCTCCAAGAAATCCCTCATAGTCATGAAGTACGGCCATATCCTTCTCCAAGATTGGGGCGAACCATGATAAAGCTTGACCATAGAGCAAGGTTCCAATAAAACCGACCTTGGATGCATCATCAAGGTATCTATCAGGCTGCATGCGAATGTACGATTTGACTTGTTGCAAGAATCCTCCAAACTTTATGCGATCACCATTGAACTTTTCTGGCATGCAGATCTTGGGTTCCTTCATAAATGATGTATTGGGCCGTTGATTCACTTGAATACTCCCTTGATTTGCTTGAAGACTACCGATTCGTTCTTGTAATTCTTGGAGGAGTGCACCTACATGCACTGGATGTCCCATCTCGACTTGTGTCTGTCGATGACTTAGGTCTTCAACTTGTTGTTGGAGACTCTGAAGTGATGCTACGATCTCTTCATAAGCGTTCTCGATGATGTCTGGTCTTGGATAGAAGATAGTCTTGCCAAAATGTTAGGGGAGCACTAGATTGTGCTCTCTGACTACAATAGAGAAGATTTCGGAAATACACTTCTGATTACAAGATCACCCACGAAGGGGAAAAGATACAAGAATACGTGACTGATACAAGATGTCCCACAACCCGGGACTGATAGGTATGAATACTCAACTAGAGATGATACAGGAGATCCCACAACCCAGGATCGTAAGTATGAGACAAGATGTCTGGATTACAAGAACTCCCTTCTAGGAGATGAACTGGATACATGAAAGAACTCGACAGGATCTCGTACTACGAGATTACAAGGGGACAAGATAGTATGCCCAAGAACTAGACTAGAACAAGGAACAAGACAAGAACTAGAACTGGAACTTGAAGAGTACTTACTTGGTGGTCACGACTCCTTGAGCTTCCAAGACTGGTATTGGCAAGACTGATTATGAATGTGGCCAACCCCTCCTTATATAGGTTTTCAAGGGCGGTTCCCAAGGGCGGTTGCGACTTGATGATGTCATCGACTCGAAGCATGAGCTCTGGATATCCGAATCAAGCAAGTAGACAGTTGATCTTAGGGTTTTGGCACGTTCCAGATGCAATGGAAGCACTGGTTTCTCCTAATTCTGAACCAATCATGAGATACAGGGTTCACATGGAATCTAAGGTTCAGGATGGTTTCCTTTGTCCATGACAGAAATGTCCAAGTCTTTTGTGCCAAAGATCTAACTTAGAGATCTTATGTTCTCCATAAGTGAACAAGGCATGACCAACATTGCCTTGAATCTTCAATGTGAAGAGGCTTCCTTCTTTCTTCTCTAAAACAATTTGTTTATACCCATTTCTAGGCTCTTGCACAAAAACACTATTACTAGTGAACCGTACTTCATAACCTTTCTCTACAATTTTCCCTACACTTGTCGGATTCTTTGGAATCATAGGAACATACAGAACCTTACTCAAAAGAGTGCTTTCATCCTTGGCCTTTTGCTGATCCAATAGACTTCACATTGTGCTTTGTATTATCACCTATTTCAACTACATGATTACTCACCTTATTCTCCAAACTAGTCATCAAGGGTATGTTTCCACTTAGGTAATTTTTACACCTTGAGTCTATGTACAAGACTCTTTGATCTTCACTTTGTCTTTCATAAGTTGCATTCATAATTAAGCTTGAATCCTCTTTTTGATCTAAAGCATAGTTGTAGTATGTATTATTGTAGGATTGACTTTGAAAGCCTCTACCTACATTTCTTCCAAAGAAACCTCTAGTACCTCCACCTCTCAAATTACATCTCTAATTTCTATTACCTCTTCCTCTTGAATTGAAGTTTTGATTGTATCCTCCAACATTCTGATTATTATGCCAACATTCATGAGCTAAACGATTAGTCTTACCACAAATCTAGCAAGCTTTGACACCATCTTTATTGCTTCTACCTCTTCCTCTTCCTTTACTACCTCCTCTTCCTGTTAGGAGGTTAGCTTGACTAGTAGTGCCTTCATCTTCATTAAGTTTCTGCTTGCCTTTGTTAATCTTCTTCTTGTCTTTTGAATACATTGCTTGACCTGTACTTTTATCAACATCACCTTTGACATCCTACTCAAAGGCTAGCATATGTCCTAGCACCTGATTCAAATCAGGAGTGAAATGATCTAGTTACAATTCAGTGGATAGAATGAAAGGCTTCCACTTCTCATCTCCTCTCAAACTTGTGAGAATTTTCTTAAAAATTTGTCCTCTTAAATATCTTCATCAACTTCTCCTTATGCACCTGCAATGTCCTTGATCCTTGCTACATAATCAGAAATAGATTGAGAAGCCTTCTTCTTGAATGTGGTGAGCTCTGCCCATAAAGATGCCTTCCTTGACTTTGTAGTTCTTTGGAAATGCTCCTCCAAAGCATTCCATATGTCACTTGCACTTTCAAGTGCTCTAATGTGAGGTAGCAAGTAATCATTGACTCCCATGTAGATAATGCTCCTTGCTTGAGCATCCTTCTTCATCCATGTCTTCAAATCTGAGAGCTCTTCCTTAGTTGGAACACTAGGATCCCTAAATACTGGTTTCTCTTCTTAACTTGTGATATATCCTATTAGATCTTTGCTCATAAGATGAGCTTCCATCCCCATAGACCAAGCAGGATAGTTTTCTCTATCCAATTTCCCTATCTGAAGAGAATCTCCCATCCTTTCTTCACCTGTGCAATAAATTCTTCAAGCTTTGTTAACAATGAATGTACCTTTATTTTGAATGTAGTTCCTTTTGATCTTCTTGATAGATTCAGGCCTCCTTCTCTACCTTTCACTTCAAACTTTCACCTTTTAAATATTAAAGAATTGATTTTGGTATATCTGCAATAGTTGAGGTCCTCCTTTCTTCAAATTTGATGACTCTTGCTCAGATACCACTGATGGATAATGTTAATCTCCAAAAGAACAAGTTATCCTTGATGCTAGAAAACCTCTATATCAAGAACAACTCATAACCTCAACCAATTTTTAAAATTATTGCCAAGTTATCAAAGTTTGAACTAACTGTGAAAGAACTCAATACTCAAAAAAGTCATTTACACAAAGAGAGGTTATGGACCTATGATCATCAATAGGATCTCCACGAGTGGAGGAGTTCAATTAGCTACTCTAGAAGGTGATATCTCACCTAGTTACATCAATGGGTGCATAGTGAAATTATAGCAAGAACCCCTCATAGAGGAAATGCTAAATTGATTGAATACTACAAAAAAAACGTAAGGAAGAAGAAAAATGAATTGAAGAAGAAGTGCATGTAGAAGCTTTAAAATGAATCCGGATGAATGAAATTGAGAAGACAGGATAGGTCAGATGCTTATGATGCTCCTAGATATCACATGGCCATGTGCCAAGCATCATGTAAGTTTCCCTAAAATAGTTGACTGACATCCTTTTGTGAGCATAGAGGAGGACGAGGAAAAAATGCTAGGATAGTAAGAGCCTTGATTCACTCTCATGCACCCAATAGCGTAGTTCACCTTTGTCACTATTAAGAATTGCGATTAAAATTCAATCATATACAAGCATATGTCATAGGATTGGGAGGTGTGGAAACCCCTTGCATGGGTGAGATGGTGCTTCCCATCTACATTCAGAATGTTCTTATGACAGTAAATGTGCGAGTGTGTCAAGATGAGGATCTCACTAAACCTCTTGTCTTGGGTCAAGACTAGATCTATGATCATGCAATCCACTTGAACCTAAGCAGTAGACTTCTTTAGGTCTAGGTGGATCAAAATCATATAAAAAATGACCTATAAAATCATACACTCAAGGAACTAGGAAGTGCACCCACTCCTCGACATTGAAGGGACACACTTGAAGATAACAATGCTAATGTTTTCCAAAGCTCTATGATGCAGAACAAGGCAACTCATGAAGGAGTTGTAGCAACTAGAATGGAACTCTCCTTTTTCCGAAGATTTCCCAAGGAAAATAGCCAAGATGACCCAAACATTGGGTTATACAGACAACCAAGTTGCATAGCCAACAGTTAGGGAAAAACAACACACCTCAGAGAGTGAGGCAGATTTGGATACGCAAAGGAAAAAAAGCCCTCTACTCAGGTGATAGAACCCCAAAGATGCAACAAAAAAACTAATCAATCAAAGACTACAATGAAGGAGTATGCCAGGAGTCAATCAAGCCAAACTATTTCTATTTGGATTCCAAATCAATTGATGAAGGATGACCCGCAAGCACGAGAATTTGGGTGCCTAACACTTGCTTACTAGCTCAAATATCTGGACATAGGCTCATAAGCTCGAATCACCACTCACAAACACTCACGTTATGCACTTCATGGAAAACATCTACAATCAATGCCTCCACACTTGAAATTCACTAGGATTGTCTAGAAATGGATAGCCAAAAAGTCCCAAATCCAAGAGACATATTTTGAAAAAATGTAAAGGTCATAACAGTTAAAAGATGCAACCCAACAAAGAGAGTTAAACCTTGTAATAAAACCCTTGACCCCACCAAGTAAACTACTATGCACAAGAATATATGCATTTGAGTACAATGCAGAACCAAAGTATGCATATAGGAACATTACTAATTTCCTAACTCTTGTTGGTGCAAGATAACCCAAGCCCACATACTTGGATGATTAACATATTGCTCATGGAATCTT
Source organism: Ceratopteris richardii (assembly GCA_020310875.1). Lineage (NCBI taxonomy): Eukaryota > Viridiplantae > Streptophyta > Polypodiopsida > Polypodiales > Pteridaceae > Ceratopteris > Ceratopteris richardii. The sequence continues at coordinate 102,376,271 of CM035425.1, read as the reverse complement.
ATATGATCAATCTGTTGAAAAAGCAAGTACATTTACCTTTGTAAAAGTGCATTGCTTGCATGTGGAGTTAGGAAGCATCAAATCAAAATTCATTTGGTAGTTGATTAATGAGGGAATATATCCTATAGTTTAGGATTTACTTTTAGGAGGACTTTTGAATTTGAATTCAAAAGTTTGGCTCCAAACTCAACTTTAAAAAAGGAGGATCAAAAGATCCATGTGTCTCGTGACTCCATGAGATCATTTTGAAAGGGATTCATTGTGAATTAAGAGATCACTTCATAGCTCATTCACATCCCTCACATTGTGCAGTAGATTATTACCAATGACATTGTATTTGCACATGATTTAATACACACACTATCATTACATCTTCACTTTACTTCTTAGTGATGACTACATCAGTATAGTGATCTTCTTAGAGCTTGTTCTTGGTATATGATTGATGACTCGTCATGATTTAAAGCATTATAGATTTATTTCATTGTCTACTAGATAGCCACAAGATCTCATTATCATTGCTTCTATGAATCATGAGATATTATCATTTTATTACTCTCTAGTTTCTTGACAGATGAACCTCGAAAATGTCGAGCATGTCCTATGATTCGCAAAACATCATACTCAATGTGTAGTTCATCATTTTTGTTGAAATAACTCATGATTGGTAGCTGTCTAAGTTAATTAGACATCACCAAAAGGAATTAGACTAATCTCTACTATGCTCAGAGAACTATTCAAATTGTTGAATAGGTGTAGACACAAAAATTCCAAGTCTATGACCTTGGATCAAATTTCTACTTATATGTTTTGATACATTGATTAGTGGATCATATTCCAAACAACATAGGTGATTATTTATTATCATTATCAAGCTAAAGAAGCCCGCTATACTCTCCAACAATTGTTCTTGGCTAATGTGAAGCAGGTTTAAGCAACACCACTTCATCTCTGAAGACTATCCACTATCTCCTCCAATAGTGGTATCAGAGGAACAACAATCAAGATGCTAGATGGATTTCCATCATTCATTGAAAAATTGGACAGAAGCACTTACTTAGAATGGTCACTAAGGATGCAAGCCTACCTCCAAGGGAGAATTCTATATGGATAAATCTCAAGAGATGAAGAGATGTGAACATTCAGGAGCAAGCATCAATCCACAAGTGAAGAGCAAGAAAGGTTGACCACATGGTGTGCAAAAGATGCTCTTGCCAGGTCTTATCTACTAAGATCAATCTTTGATTTCTTATTACCTCTCATTAGGAATTGCAAGACCTCCCAAGAGACTAGGGAAGTATTCTCATCATATTTCTCATCAAATACAAGAGCTAGGAAGAACCAGGTATGGATGGAGTTTACAACCCTAAAGAAGCAACCAAAGCAAAATGTAGATGACTATGTGACCGAGATGAAGGATGTGGTTGACCAGCTTGCAAGCATTGGAGAGGAAATAGAATAAGAACACATAGTAAGGTAGATCATTAATGGCATCAAAGCTGATGATAAGTGGGAGTCATTCACCATAGCAATGGACCTCTATATGAAAATGCAAATACCTCATCTCAACACTTTGATGGGGAAACTCTTCACCCATAAGAAAAAGCTCAGCAAGAATGGTGAAAACTCTAGAGATAACCAATCTTTTGCCCTCTATACAGATAGAAATAAAAGTAAGGATAAAGGTAAAAGAAAGAAGAATGAAGAAGAGGCTAGTACGACTCAAGTTAACTACACAGGTAGAGGAAGAGGTACTAGAGGAAGGGGCAGAGGAGGAAATCAAGGTAGGAGAATATCCTACAACACTCCACCTTGCAACATCTATGGTCTTAACTGCCACTCCATAGAAGAATGCATCAAGAACACAATGAATCAAAGGGGAAGAGGCTTCCATAGAGGGAGCTATGGAAAATCCATGGGCAAGATCAACATAAGCAACCCGTGTGCTTGTGTTAATCCAATACATAAATAGAAAAACATGATACCTTATAATTTAAAGTATCCATTGATATAGTAGAGTCACTCTTTTCAATGATCTTCTAGTCCCACAACATGCACGTCCTTACATTTTTGGTAGCAGCACTGGCAAAGATCAATAAGACGGCTCATTCCCCAACACACATGAATAGAAAGGCTTCTGAGAACTCCTCGGATTCCACCCTAGCCCAGTTCTTCCTGCAAGTGGTTGTCCCAAGCTTCTCTTATATCTCCTGCACTTGATTTCCTCCTTTGAGAAAGGTTCTTGAGTCTCTACTTGTTGTATCACCTGTAGAAGAAGCCCTCAAGCATCGTCCCCCCTTCCTCCCTCGACACCGCTTTAGAGGATGAGAACAAGCGCCATGACTTCCATGGATTCAGCATTGATTAGTATTTAGAATTCACAAAATTCTCGAGCAAATTCGTGTTTTTAGAGCCTCATCAGTAGACACATCAGTGAATATGGCGTTCAAAGATATTCTTGGCTAACATCTCTATACACATTTGTACTATAATCCTCTCACATAATAAGTACAAGATGGAGTTGTGATGCAAGTTAGTTGTTGATTATCTCACCATGTATTGTCAAAAAGAAAAAAATGCTCTACAAAAAATGTTGTAGACTCGTTGAGCATGCACATAGGAGATGCAACAAGAAGTGGTGCACCGCATCTGAGAGTGTTGAAAGGAACATTATCTAGTCAAGCCCATAAGAATTCTATAACAACTAAACCATTCTCTCTTAGTAATAGTTGAACTGCCTTCAAGATGCATCTTTTCCTTACAGGACTGAGAACTAACCCACCAATTTAAACCTGCAAATTTTAGTACCATCAAGTGCTTTGGTTAACAAATCAGCACAATGCATATTTGTAGATACATATGCTAGTTAAATCTCTTTGCTCAAGAGTTTCTCTCTAACATAGTGACATTGCACTTCTATATGCTTGGTTCTTGCATGATAAATGGGATTGGCTACAAGATGCAAAGAACTAGTGTTGTCACCAAAGATCGTTGATGAATGAGTGTGAAGTCCCAAATCTAATTAGCACAATCTAGTCCAAATAGCTTCTTGTATAGCATTTTCTAATCTCTTGTATCTAGCCTCTGTTGAAGATAGAGCAACAATTGGTTGCTTCTTAGAAGACCATGAGATGGGTTTATCACCTACAAAAGATAAATAGCATGAAGCACTTCTTCGATCATCCTTACATCCTACCGAATCTGCATCTGAGTATAACTTTGTGTCCAAATCTGATGTGTATGGGAAGTAAAGACCTTGATTGTGAGTACCTTTGAGGTACTTCAAAAATCTTTTAGTAGCTTCCAAGTGATGTGCTCTAGGTTTATGCATGAATTGGCTCAAACACTTACTCCATAACATATGTCAATCCTTGTTAATGTTGCATAGTTTGGACTCCCAAATATGCTTTGATAACCTACAATGTCTTCAAGAAAATCACCTTCATGAGCAGTCAATTTATGATTTACCTCGATAGGGATGCTAGCTACTTTTGCATCCTCCAAGTGAAACTTCTTCGACATGTCTTGCACATATTTCCTTTGAGTGATGTAGATTCTAGAGTTACTGTATACTAACTCAAGTCCAAGTCATGTAGTTGATACATATTCCAATTTCTAGATGCAGCTACACTTACCAATACTCAGATGGTTGGCATCTTAGCTACTGGTGAAAAAGTTTCTTCATAGTCTATTCCTTGGGTTTGTGCAAAACCCTTAGCCACCAGCCTAGCTTTGTACCTGTTTATGGATCCATCTAAGTTCATTTTGATTTTGTAAATCCATCTAGAACCAATTACCTTTGTTGATGCTTTCTTGGGTACTATATCCCAAGTGTCATAGGCTCTTGGAGTGCTTTTATTTCTTGATCCATAGCCTCCTTCCATTCTGCTTTGGTACTTTCTTCTTCATATGAAGAAGGTTCTTCAAATGATGAATCCTTAACAAGATAAATATAATGCTTAGTGACTAATGAAGTATCATACCCATATCTGATTGGCTTCTTACTCTCTCTTTATGATCTCCTTAACGCTTGGCTAGATGACTCAGGTATGTCCTTCAACCTCTTCATCTTGACCTTGCCTTTTGATTTCCATGCTTTAAATTCTTCCAAGTGGATGGTGTCCTCATCATCTGATTTGATGTCTTCAATTGTGCTTGGCTCCTTATTGGTGAGGTTTGGAAATTCTTCTTCCAAGTCATATGGCAATTTGACCTTCCTACATTCACTTTCAAACCAAGAATCATTCTCATCAAACATGACATCTCTACTCATAATAAATCCTTTGTTGGATGGATTATAAAACCTCTATCCCTTTTGATTTATATCATACTCTATGAAGATGCATTTATCTACCTTAGGGTCTAACTTACCTCTGATTTGAGATGGAACATGCACATAAGCAACACAACCAAATATTTTGCAATGTTCAAGTGATGGTCTCCTACCATGCCCTGCCTCATAGGGGGTCATCCCATCAAGGGACTTAGAAGGTAACCTATTAATAAGATGAGTGGCAATAGAAACACTCTCTACCCATAAGTAATTTGGAAACTTCTTTTCATTTAGCATTGATATGGCTACTTCCACAATCAATCCGTTCCTCCTCTCTACTACTCCATTTTTCTCAAGAGTATACCTAGTAGTGATCTCCCTTTTGATACCTCTGTCTTGCAAAAATGCATCAAACTCATAGAGAAGTACTCAGCTCCACCATCTGACCTTATCCTCTTTAAGCTTTTTCCTGTTTGATTTTCCACAAGTGCAAGATATTTCTTGAAACAATTGGACACTTCATCCTTATGTTTCATGAAATACAAGATAGTCCACCTACTGAAATCATCAATAAATGACACATAGTACCTTGACCTTGAAATTGAAGGGTCCTTGATTGGTCCGCACACATCTCTATGGAGAGGTTCCAAATAATCCTCATGCATATAGCCTTTCTTTGTAAAGTAACCTATGTGATTTACCAAACTGACATGCACCACATTTATAGATCATATGTTGCTTGAATACATTAGGTATCCCAAGTACACATTGATCTCTACATATCTACTTCAATGTTCTCTCACCAATGTGCCTTAATCTTTTGTGCCATATATTCTCTAACTGAGATAAAGTTTGATCCTTATAATTATAAAGTGCAATGTTTCTAGTGTCCTCAAGCTCAAATGTAAACAATCTACCTATTTTCTCTCCCTTTGCAATTCTCGTGTATCCATGTTGAGGGTCCTCCACAAAACTCCAAATTTATTGAACCTAACCTGCGAACCCTTTTCAACTATGTGTCCAAAACTTATCATTTGTGATAGTAGGTACATAAAGATCTTTGCTCAATAGATTCCTATTCCCATCAGAGTTTTTGACATTTCCTACCTCGATAATTGAATGCTTGGTATCATCACTTGTCTGCACTTGGTGCTTTCCCTTGGGATCTTCAAGATAAAAAAGGAGAGCTACATTTCTTGTTACATGGTTTGACTAACTTGAGTCAATATAAAAGAGGTGATCATCATTCATACCTTGTTTTGAAGTCATGTTTATTATGAGAAGAGAATCCTCTTGATCCCCTACATAGTTGTTGAAGTCATTTCTTGATTTGTATCCTCCTTAATAATTTCTGTTGTAACCATGGTTGTAACCTTGATTATGATTGAATCTTCCCCTTGATCGTGAGTAACCACCTCTTTGGAATCCTCTTGTTGTCTCATTCTTGAAGTTCCTATAGCACTCATCTGTTGTGTGATTAGACAGGCCACATATATTGCATGGAGAAGGGTTGGAAGGTCTCTCCCTACCTTGCTTACCTCCTTTGCCCCTTCCTTTTGAGTTCCTACCTCTCCCTGCATAGTTAGCATGAGAAGTAGCACCTTCATCTTCCACTTTTTTTCTCTTTCCTTTATCCTTAGACTTTCCTTTATGTGTATAGAGGGCAGAAAAATTGTTACCTCTTGATGGTTCACCATTTTTGTTGAACTTGGCCTCAGGGGTGAAGAGTTGTCCCTTGAGAGCGATTAGATCAAGTATTTGCATATCCATATAAAGATCCATTGAAATTGCAAAAGATTCCCACTTATCATCCGGCTTGATGCCATTGATTATCTGTCTCACTATTTTCTCTTCTTCAATCTCTTTTTCCTATGCCTGCCAATTGATCAGCTACATCTTTCACCTTAGTCACATACTCTGAAACATTCTGCTTAGGTTGCTTCTTTTGACTAGTAAACTCCATCCACAATTGATTTTTCCTAGCTCTTGTATTGGAGAAAAAATATGAAGATAGAGTATCCCAAGTCCCTTGAAAAGTTTTGAAAATTCGTAATATGAGGAAGAAGGAAGTCAAAAATAGAGTTTAGATATGACCTGGCTAAAGTGTCTTTGGCACACCATGAGTTGATTCTTTCTTGCTTCTCTCTTGTAGGTTGATCTTTGCTTTTGATTATGGACATCTCCTCATCTCTTGATATGTATCCATAGAGAGTCCTTCCTTGTAGATAGTTCTTCATCCTCAAGGACCATGTTGGATAATTATTCCTATCCAATTTATCAACGAAAGAAGGGAAACTATCTCCCATTTTACCTCAACTTGCTCTCATACTAGTGTTGGAGGTGATGGATGGATACCCTAAGGAAGTGAGGTGGTATTGCTAAAACCTGCTTTGTACATGCCCTAATACACTTTTGAGTTATATAGTAGGCCCTTTTTGCTTGCAAATGACATCAAGAAAGTACGTATGTACTTTGGAGTCGATGCTTGAAACAATTGATCCAAAATAGACTAGTTCAAGAATAGTTAGTGTTGAAAAACTTTCTATTTTAGTCCATACACCTACTCGCTTTTTTACTCAGAGCTCAGAGTAAAGTAACAATTGAGAAAATTCCTTATGGGAGAATTCAATTAGCTTATATAGCTAATTATTTCAAGTGGAATCATCTAAAATGATTAACTATGCTCTGAGACATAAGTTTAGCAAACCAACTTACCCCTGACTTTTTAGGGACTAACTAGTAGATGACTAGGAAGCACTTTGAGGATGATTTCTCCTAGATGCCTGAACCAAATGCCTAGAAATTTTTCTACCTCTAAGTAGACTTTAAGTTGGTTCCAACAAGCCTCTAAATGTCTCATCATAATCTATGCCATGCGTCTGAGCATAGCCTTTGACTACCAGTCTTGCTTTGTATCTGGCTATTTTTCCATCTGCAAGTTTCTTAACTTTGTAAACCCATTTATTTCCAATCACTTTCTTACCATTTGACTTTGGAACAAGTTCCCAATTCTTGTTTTCTTCAAGAGCATTGAACTCCTCCTTCATTGCTTCTTCCCATTGTTTCTCACCTTTTGCTTCACTGTAATTCTGAGGTTCCTCATCCTCCTTTACTAAGTAAGCATAGTTTTTCTGAGTCAAATAAGAAGTGTCATAGGAATACCTTGTTGGTTGTTTCCTTACTCTGTTTGACCTTCTTGGTTCACACTCTTCATGTGTATCTGAATACACTTCTTCATCAAATCTAGGTGCATCTTCATTTCTTATACCTGATCCAATCCTGGATGTACTTGCCTGCATATAATCTTCATCTTCATTTACCTACACATGTGATTTACCTTTTTCCTTTCTTCTTCTATCTTCCTAAGATATTTCATCTTTATACTCTATAATGAAAAATGGTTGAGTATTCACTGAGATATGACAAGAGAAAGTTGATTGTTCTGAGTAGTCATGGAAGAGAAGTAGAGAGAGATGTTAAATTAGCTATATGTATTATATGACATGATTGTACAAGATCATTGGCATTGTAATGCTGTTCAATGATGATGGACTAAGTGAGCTATAGTGTGAGCCACTCAGCTTCTACAAATGATCAAGGAGAGAGATCTGAATGAGGCCATGCATTTTTGCGAGATTTGTAAGATCCTTTTTAAAAGAGTTTCTTCTAAGTTTGAATTTGAATTCAAACTTGGATCCAAGTAAAAGTGACTTGATTGATTTAGAAGTTATTCTGTCATCCTTAATTCATAACCAATATTCCTCCTAACTCCACGAGATACAAGCTTTTACAAGATTCTTTAAAGATTTAATCTTTTTCAATGGTAAATGATCAAGTGGTTACAAGCTATGATTCACATGTATCATCAAGTGATAGTTGCACACATTGTCTTCTAAGTCAAATGTGTAGGCTTGATCATTTTGCACCAACAGATTTGGGTACCTCATAATAGAAAATCCTTGAGGTTGGCTCATATAGACTACTTCTTCAAGCTCTCCATTGAGGAAGACATTCTTCACATCCAATTGATATAAGCTTAATTTCTTTAATATTGCCACTATAATAAAAGTCTTAATTGTTGGCATCTTGGCTATGGGGATGAAATTTGCATTGTAGTCTATCCCATAGCTTTGGGAGAAGCCTTTCACCACCAACCTTGATTTGTATCTAGCAATGGAACCATCTGAATTTCTTTTAATTTTGTAAACCCACTTATTACCTATCACCTTCATGCCTTTTTGAGCTGATACCAAGCTCCAATTATGGTTCTCATCAAGTTTCTTGATCTCTTCCTTTATTTCCTCTTGACATTCCTTGCAATCCTTAGCTTCTTCATAACTAGTCGGTTCTTTGTCCTTGATTACCGAGTCATGTATGCATAATGCTTCACGATGAAATTATCATATGTCAACTTTTCAACTAGATATCTTGCGCTTGAGGACCATCTTTCACTTCCTTTAGGTGTGTTTTCCATATTCTTTCTTTGTTTTGTGAATCCTGAGGTTTGAATTTCTTTTATCTCTTCATCTTCCAACATGATATTGTCCACATAGCTTCCTTCTTCAATTCTAAACTTCTTTTTGCCTTTAGCTTTTCTTTATTAAGAGGTGGTATATCTTTCCCTAAGCCTTCCACTCCATGGCAAGGGTGTCCTTGTGCTAGATGACTTACTTGGACTACTTAAATCCACGCTTTGTTGAAATCTATCATCATTCTTCTCATCTATCTCACTTATCTCTTCAAACTGCAATGGACTTTTGCATGTATACCAAAGCTTCAACTCATCAAAGACAACATCCCTACTTACCTTTAGCTGCTTTGTGATGGGATTATAGCATTTATACCCCTTTTGCTCCATAGAATATCCCAAAAAGATACACCTTTTAGATTTGGCATATAACTTTGACCTCAAGTCTTGGGGTAGATGTAGATACCATATACAACCAAAACTTCTAAGATGCAAAATTCAAGGTTTTCTTCCACTCGATGATTCCTTGGGGTTAAATGATGTATACCTAATGTAGGAAATATATAGCCTCTCACTAATAACAATGCGGCATATTCATCTCATTGAGCATAGACATTCCTACCTCTGCTATGTGTTTGTTCTTTCTCTCTGCTACCCCTTTTTGTTGAGGGGTATATCTCAATGTAAATTATCTTTTGATGCCATTGACTTGAAAAAATTCATAAAAATCATGGGAGAAGTACTCTCCACCTCCATTTGATCTCAAAGTTTTGATAAACTTGTAGTCTCTTTCTCCACCTGTGCCCTAAATTGCTTGAAGTAGTGGAACATCTGATTTGTTCCTAATGTAATACAACCATACTGGTCTTGAAAATTCATCAACAAAGGTTACAAGATACCTATTTCTAGCAAGGGATTCTTCTCTTTTTGGACCCCAAACATCCATGTAATGAAGTGTAAAATGTTTGCACTCACATAGGTACTCTTCTTGAAGGGCAATCTTGATTGTTTTCCTTGTTGGCAAGCTATACAAATTTCATGGAACATTTTATATGTAAAATTTGGTAGGTCTCTTACCAAGATCCTCCTTTGCATTTCCTTGAGATTTTGTAGGTTGATGTGACCTTTTCATTTATGCCATATGTCCAATTCGGCTATCCTCTTGTCTCCATATGTGATGTACATTGAATAGTGTGGCTGATTTATGTGCATTGTGAACATTCTCCCTTGCTTCCTTCCTTTTTCAATGAGCTTGAAACCTACCCTTGAATCCTCAAAAAAAGCATCCTCTTTAATTAAACCTAAGTTGGTAGCCTTTTTCTACCATTTGGCCTATTGAAATCAAGTTTTTAGTAATAGTAGGAACATGTAATACATCCGATAAGCACTTTGCCCTTTGATTTCCTTCCAAACTAATATCTCCCACATGTTGAATGGCATGTTGTGATTTTTCACGTGTTTCCACATGCATATACATTTTTTCTTAATCTTTTTCTTTTCATTTTATAGAATAATTTCATTTTGTTTGAATACAAGCACAACAAGGCTTAGGAATTTGAGTCTAAGAGTGAACATAAAACATAAGGCATATAAGTTTCTTTTTTATTAAGTCAATAATTTTAAATCCTTCAACTTACTATCCCAAATCTTGGTTTTTGGTTTTCTCTAGGATACAACATCCTTTAGTGGTTAGCATTTGTAGAACCCTCAATGTTTCACTTTGCACAGACAAACTTTGTGCCACAAGGTTGAAGTGATTGGAAGTTGAAATAAGATTTCGGATCAACTACTGATATTTTGTTGCTCATTAGGGTTTTTGTTCTAGTGACCAAGTGATTCCAAAGTGATTCTGTAGTGATTCCAAAGTGACTTCAAAGTCTTTTGGTGTTCCACTATGTTAGATACTCCAATGTTTTAGTAGTCCAAACTCTCAAGGTTCTAGTGAAGTTTAGTCTTCCATTTATTCCCATTTCATTTTTTACTGTTTGATACTCTCCCCCATGATCCCACAACATTTGATAGCATCCATCATCGTAACTACATTCCATTTCCCACCCCAAATGATATTTTCCCCACCTTCCATGCCTTATTAGATGGATGGGCCAATCCTAACATATATTCTCACACCATCTTGCCCGTGCAAAGGCTCAATTCCTTGCAAAGGAACCTTTAATAATGATGGTACAACATGGATGATGGAAGATTTATCCTCCTATGCACAACAAGAAATTTGGACCTTTCCCAAGACCTAGTTGCTCTTAGACTAGTACTCATTAAAACTAGTATGGCCCTTAATTTACAAATTGTGATAACAAACCATTTTAGGGACATAAACTAGAAATTAGGGGCTTTCTAATAAGCTATGAAGCACTAGAATTGGAGACCTTTAAACCAGCCAATTCAATCACACAAGCTAGACTAGTTTTCCTAATAGCATTTGTGATATACCAATAAGGAAACCTTTATAATTCATAGTACAATAATAATTTGAAAAACGCTTTTGGATCTAGAATTCTTCCTATATAAGATTTCTAAAAGTTCAAGAACTCTGGAAATGAAGGTTCCTAGGGATAGAAAATGAAGTTATAATAGGATGCTATAAAGTGTAGGAGAGATATACTCAAGAATATGAACTCCTATGATAGACAATGGCTGAGTAGCACATGTAGAAGTAGCAACCCAACTTTCTATCATCCACACACACTAATAATGAGCTTGGATGGTGCTTAAATAGCCATGGGAGCCCTTCATGATGCTTCATATGTACTTCATGTCTCTTCACATGCCCTTCGAGTCTCTTCAGCTACCTTGTGACTTTATCTCTTCATTGGAGTGTCTTTTTGGTGGTTCAATCCCTCCTTTCGGATAAGGTTGCACTTCAAACATTCTTTGACTTCCCTAAGCTTCAATAGACTTCAAATGAACTTATTTAGTGCAAAACATATTCTTGAGCTTGCCCTAAAAAATCCATAATGTTTAGCTCTCCCCATCAAGCTCAAGCTTCTTTGCTTTCAAGTGTGGGGGTTGGTTCCTTCATGTCTATCATTCCTTTGAGATTTTCTATCTTCCTTGAATCAAAGAACTTGGTAAGAAGGTCTGCAGAGTTGACATGTTGAATATCCACCTATTTATCCACAATCATTTCTCTTATGAAATGATAATGCATTTCTATATGCTTGCTTCTAGCATAGAACATTGGATTTTTTGCAAGCTACATACTTGAGTTATTATCTCCAAGCAATGGAGCAATTGGAAACCTAAATATCCAAATCATTTAAAAGACTGTAAAACCACATTACCCCATATGTGAGTTGATCAAGAGTCCTATATTCTACCTCTCTAGAAGACAATCAAACTATGGTTTCTTTCTTAACATCCCTGATACACAACTCTTCCCAAGCATCACTATGTATTGTGAGGCACTCCTTTTATCATCCTTGGAGATAGTCCAATCAGCTTTTGCATAACCTTTCAGTTTCAAATCACAATCATATGAATAATAGTGTACTTCATTGATTGTACCTTTGATGTACCTTAGAACCTTCTACTTGTATTGAAGTGATCAAGTGTGGGTGCATACATGAAGTGTGAGAGCACTCAAACACCATAAGATAGATCAGGTCTAGTAATGGTAGCATAATGTCAAGAGCCAATCAGACTTATATGCATATGCTCATCCTTGAGTTTATCACCTTTTTCTATGATCAAATTGACATTGAAATCTATTGGTTGTCTCAATGTCTTAGAACCACTCATACCAAACTTGTATAGCAAGTCAAGTAAGTATTTCCTTTGCATAAGATACAATCTCTACTTGGCATATACAATCACAATGCCAAAGAAGTATTTTAGCACAAAAACTTTTGAAATTTTAAATTCCTTGCCGAATTTTACTTGATATCCTTGATACCTCCATCATCATCATCACCTATTATGATTAAATCATAAACATATATGCATATGTACACGGACTTCTCATCAAGCCTTTTTACATATAGTGAAGGATCATTATCATTTGTTGCATATGTGAAGGAGATTGTTAATCTCCAAAAGAACAAGTTATTCTTGTATTTAGAGCACCTCTATAACAAGAATAACTCAAACCTTCTCCAATTTTAGAAGATCAATACTCAATTATCAAGATTTTGAAAAATCTATGAAGATGATGACTCTACAGAAAGTCTGTTGCACTTATCTTTCCCATTGACCTATCAATTGTGTAAAGATTTTTATAAAACTTTGCACAAGGTGTTGCCTATAGATTGTGCACCTTCTCCAAGTTGAATTACTCCAAAAGATTCAGTATAACTTGAGAAATGAACTCAAGAAGTTACCTATGTCTAAAACTGTCACCCTGTAGAGTCGACTTTGACACCTAGAACTTCTAAGACATGGTTCTCCAAGACTAGAACCCATTTAAGCAAATGCTTTTAGCCACAAGTAGCTTACCTTCCAACTTAAAGATTGAATGCTTGCTTGCTCAAAACTTTAAACTATAGAAGGAGAACTGATCAAAACATTGACTTTGAATTTTGCGCCTCCTGCAACATCTCTTCTTCCATTTACACATGTAAATGTTCCTACACTCAATTCTCTCAGCCTCATCACAATTAGAAGCTGAAAATTTGTACAGAGGTCAATCACCTATAGGCTTAGACTTGTACAAAAGCATTTCACAAAAGATCTAGCACAGAAGGAGAAAACGCAGAAACATCGGGCTCAAATTTCTTTCATTTCTGGAGGAGTTTACAACTGAATGATGAGAGAGAGTTTAACTAACTTCTAAGATGTCTAATAACTCTTACAACTCTTGATTACTCTATTCTCATGATCTTTCATACTTGCCCCGATATTTTCCATAGTATATATAGACAAAAACTTACAAGCTTATGACTAATCAAAGACATAAGTGAGCTGACTCTAAATTAATGTACATATGTGTACAACTCTTTATCTTCTGAATATGAACTTCTTCCATGCTTCATAAGTTGGTCTTTTCTTCAGTCCTTGACTTCCAAAACTTCAATTGTTGATTTTCCTACACCAACAATATGCACATCTAATAAGGTACTCAACAAGCCCCATTCCATGCCCTTGGTGCTTGCTTGAGACCATACAAATCTTTCTCGAGTTTGCATATAAAATTAAGGTTTCTAGGGTTCTCATATCCCATGGGTTGTTGCATGTAAACAATATCTTCAAGATCACCAACATTCTTAATGTCTTTGAAATGATTTCCAAGTTCTAGAAGCTGAAATGGCATTCAATGATCTAGTTCTACTCATTTTTTCAACAAGATTAAGTGTCTCTTCATAATATATCCCATGTGTTTGGGTAAAACCCTTAGCTACAAGTCTAGCTTTATGTTTGGCTATGGATCCATCAAAGTTCCTTTTGATCTTGTAGACCCACCTATTTTTTACCTCTTTCATTTCTTCTTGCCTATGTACAAGCTCCCATGCTTGATTGTCATGAAGAGCATCCATCTCTTCTCTCACAACATTTATCCATACCTTATCTTGACAAGCTTCTTCATATGTGCATGTTTCCTTGTCCTTCAAAACTTGACAAAAGAAAAATTCCCAGCAATGAAGCTATCATATGTTAGCCTTTCAATAGGGTGTTTAACCTTCTCTCACCTCCTCTCATTACCTATCGTAGAATACTTCTTCAAGTCCCCCTTTTGTTTCACATTAGGAGTCACTACCTCTTCAAAATCATCTTCATCCTCACTAGAATGGAAGTCCCTTACCACATTACGCTTATCATATTGGTTAAGATTGCATGCTAAGCTTGGTTCACCTTCCTTTGCTTTTCCTTTGAGTGATAAAGGAATCCTTGATGGACTCAAAGTGGAGGGGCCATTCAAAATTGTGCTAACTTGATTTTGTTCTTCATAGACGTTTTTGGATTCCTCAATATCTTCAACTTGCAATGCATTAGGTGGTTCATAATATGCCTCAAATTCATCAAATACCACATCCCTTGATACTTTAAGTTGATTTGTGATGGCATTGTAACATCTATACCCCTTTTGTTTTGTAGAGTGGCCTATAAAGATGCACTTCTCTGCCCTAGAATCCATCTTACCTTCCCTCACCTCTTGAGGTACATGGGCATAGCATACACAACAAAAGATCCTTAGATGTGACAAGTCACGCTTCCTTTGATAATAAACCTCATCTGGAGTAGCATCATGAACTTCTAATGTGGTCATACTACTCATCAAGTAAGAAGCTATATTTGTTGCATCAACCCAATATGTAAATGGAGCATTCATTTCATTTAACATGCATCTAACTACCTCTACAAGTTGTCTATTTTTTCTTTCACAAATACCATTCTATTCAGGGATATACATGCATGTATATTGCCTTTTTATCCCTTCATCGTGCAAGAACTTAGTAAAATCATTAGAGATGTACTCTCCTCCACCATTTGATCTTTGCATTTCCTATGGCCCGTTTCATTCTCAACTTGCGCCTTGAACCTTTTGAATGTATCAAACACCACTCATGTGCTTGATGCTATACAACCAAATCTTTCTAGAGCAATCATCAATAAAAGTTACAAAGTACATGTTACATCATGTGATGGATCTCTTGATGTTCCCCATACATTTGTGTGGACCATATCCAAAACCCTTGGAGCCACATAGCTTGATGAATTGAGAGCTTTTTAGTCTGCTTCCCAAATTGACATGCTTCACATACCTCATGAAATTTACCTATGGTGAAGCTTGGAAGTGATGGACAATTTTAATCTCCAAAAGAAAAAGTCATGTTTGATGTTACAACACCTCTATATCAAGAAAAAATCATAACGTCAACCAATTTTGAAAATCAATGCCAAATTATCAAAGTTTGAACTAACTATGACTTAAGCCACTCATTGACTATCCAAATGTGTAAAATTTTCAATGAAAATTTGTATGAAGTGTTGTCTTAAGCTTATGCACCTTTGACGAGTTAAAACGCCTCAAAAGGATTAGTAAATCTTGAGATTTCTTCCAAACAATGTGCCTATGTTTGAATTGTTCTTCTATGTAATTGATTTTGACACTTGCAACTTCTAATCCATGGTTCTCCCAAACTAGACCCCATTTATTGAAATGATTTTAGACAGGAGTAGCTTACCTCTCAAGTTAAAGAATGAGTGCTTACTTGCTCAAAAATTTACATTATTGAGGGAGATCTTATCAAAACATTGACCACCAGGATTGCACCTATTCATATCTTCACTTCTGCACATTTACACATGTAAATGTTCCTGCTCAAAATTCTCTCTACCTGATTACAATTGGACTCTAAAATCTTGACCACAGATGCATTAACTATGGACTTAGATATCTATAAAAGGATTTCTAAAATGATTAATCATATAATGAGAAATGGAGAAAAGACCGATGTGCAAATCTCAAAAAACTTCTTCTATTCAACTCTTCTTATATCTAATGGAAGATACTCATTTTACTTATGATCTACTCCTCACCTTCTCATCTATTGTTCATCTCTCTTCTATATCATGACTATATACAAGTGTATATATACATATGAGTGTGGATTCTTCATTACTTCAAGAACTTATGAAGTATTTACAAAGCTAATATACATGTGTATATAGACCATCTCTTTTTGAGCCTCTACTTCACTTCATGCTCTTAGGCTTCAATCTTTTCTTCAAGTCTTCACTCCTAAGCTTCATATAAGCATCAATTGTTGATTGTCTTGCTCCAAAAACTCCTCCTCAATCATCAATTGTGACTACCTGCATCTTTTTTATCCCTGCCATATCTTTGAACCTCTGTAACTTAGGTCCATCCAAGCTTTTTGTTAACATGTTTGCAATCTGATCTTTTGTAGAAGTATGTATGACTTTAATTTCTTTATCAATCGTATTCTCTCTCAAGAAATGATATTGGATCTCAATATGTTTAGTCCTAGCATGAAACACAGGGCTAGCAGCTAGATACAATGAACTCATATGATCTCCATGAATAGTGGATGTACTTTGAATGATGTCAGAACTCTTCATGAGAGTCTTCAACCATATAACCTTCTTTGCACCTTCATCCATACCTTTATACTCTGCTTCTGTGGATAACAAAGTAGCTGTATGTTGCTTCTTAGGACACAAGAGATTAACTTATCTCCCACATAACATAGATACCCATAGGTTGACCTCCTATCATCAAGATTACCTACCCAGTCTGTATCACTATATATCATGATCTTTGTATCTGATGTGAATCCATAATACAAAGCTTATTTGAGTGTATCCTTAATGTATCTTAGCACCCTTTGTCCCGCAATCCAATGTTCTTTCCTAGGACAATGCATGAATTGAGACAACACTCCAACTGCATATGACAAATTAGGCATAGTTAATGTAGCATAGATTAGAACAACAAAACTTTGATACAACTTCATGTCCGTGAATTCTTCTCCTCCATATCTACTCAATTTATGATTCACCTCCATTGGAGTAGATGCTACCTTGCAATCATCCATTTTAAACTTGATTAGCAAATTCTTCAAATACCTTTCTTGAGTCACATATACTCCATGTTGAGTATATGAAATCTCCATGCCCAAGAAATATGAAAAATCTCCCAAGTCACTGATCTTGAACTCTTTCTCCATTTGCTTCTTAAGACTTTGTATGACCTTCTCATCTGTACCTGTAAGAATTATGTCATCAACATATATGCACATGTAAATGAACCCATCATCACTTGCTTTAACAAGCAAGCTACTATCTGCTTTGGAAACTTGGAAACCAAGCTCTTTCAAGAACTTCACAAGTCTGCAACTACATGCCCTTGGGGCCTGCTTCAAACCATACAAAGCTCTCTTGAGCTTACACACATGCTCTGAATAACATTTATCCTTGAAACCTTCTGGTTGCTCCATGAAAATGTCATTGGAAATGTAACCATTTAGAAAAGCATTCTTCACATCTAGTTGACATAGCTTCCAACCTTTACATACAACAATAGTTAGGAGATTTGTTATAGTTGTCATCTTTGCCACTGGACTATAAGTCTCATCATAATCTACTTCATATGTCTAAGCATATCCTTTTACAACAAGTCTAGCTTTATACCTAGACACACTTCAATGTGCATACCTCTTTGTTTTGTAGACCCACTTGCATCTAATGATTTTTTGATTATTTGGTTTAGGAACCAAATCCCAAGTCTCATTCTCCATCAATGCATCATAATCTTGCATAGATTTCCCCCAATTTTCTTTATCTTTTGCCTCATCATATGTAGAAGGATCTTCTTCTACTTTCACGATGTAAGCATAGTCTTTAGTGGTAAAAAATGAAGTATCATAAATGTACCTTATTGCTTGCTTTTTTATCCTTGTTGACCTTCTAGCTTCTCCACTCTTTGAAGTCTCTGGTTCTTCATATTCTTGATCAAATCTTGACATCTCTTCATTATCAATATGAGCATCAAAAATCTCTTCAGCATCATGAATTTGAATCTTTGATTTCCCTCTGAAACTGATGTTTAGAAATAGTGTCTTTGACATAGGTCACCTCAACCTCTGATTTCTCTCAAACTACAACTAGTTTTGTAAAATGCTTTCGGACATATCTTCCTTACCTCTCAACTTAGGCTTGTAGTGTGTAGACACAAAAAACTTTACATGCATCACTGAGATCTGAGCAAAACATAAATCGATGAGATGTTCCATTTTTAAGTCCACACTTTAGAGACTTGACATGTGAATGTTCCTATGAACCATACACACACTATGAAAAGAATTAGAACATGAAACTTTACCCATAGCTTGATTTCTTATTGAATTATATGTGTGTACAAGGATTTCTGATCCATATGATTATCTTGAGAGAAATGTGAATTAGACTGAGCTCAAATTCTTTAAATTTCAGGCGACACTTCTACCTCATTTTTTATAGTGAAGTCTATTTACTTCTAAAGTCATATATACACAAATTTGTAACTAGATCATAACCAATACATTGTTATTAACTTGATTTATTAATTGAATAACTATAATAGACTAATTAGGATCCTTTGAAGTGAATATATGCTTAGTCATGTCTTATGCTTTTTATCCATTGCTCCCTTCATTCTTCTTGATCTTTGTCTGCACCAAAATTCTCTTTATCTTTATCTATAGTCTTGCTTGACTTCATTAATCTTCATAAACAACAATTTTCTATTGGTCTACACCAATAGCTCCCCCTCAATCACTAATTGTAATGATGCTCTTCTTCTTTATTCCTACCATCTCTTTGAATCTCTATAGATTAGGTCCATCTAGACTCTTGGTTAACATATATGCTAGCCATTATTTTGTTGGAGTATATGTGACTTCAGTTTCCTTAGCAAGTACCTTTTCTGTCAAGTAATGATATTAAATCTCAATATGTTTAGTCATGGCATGAAAAATAGGATTAGCAAATAAGTAAAGTGAACTCATGTTGTCACCATGTATAATTGGAACCCCATGCTCAACTCCAAGACTCTTCATCAAGTTCTTCATCCATATGACTTCCTTTGTTGCTTCTACCATTCCTTTATACTCAAATTATGTGGATGACAAATCAATTGTGTGTTTCTTCTTTGATCACCATGATACTAACTTATCTCTAATGTAGCATGAGTATCCATGAGTAGATATTCTATCATCTGTACTACCTACCCAATCTACATCACCACATACTTGGATTCTAGTGTAAAACGTGAAAGCATAGTACAAACCTTCATTAGAAGTTCCTTTGATGTATCTTAGCACTCTTTGTGTTGCAATCCATTGAGTTTTCTTTGGACAATGCATAAATTGTGATAAAACACCAAGTGCATATGAAAGATCTGGTCTTGTAAAGGTAGCATAAATGAGACTACCCACCAAAATTTTATACATCTTCATGTCTTTGAACTCTTCACCTCCATACCTACTAAGCTTATGATTTACCTCCAATGGGGTTGTTGAGATTCTACAATCTCCCATGTTGAACTTTAACAAAAGATTCTTCAAATAATTTTCTTGTGTAACATACACTCCATGTTGAGTGTAAACAATTTCCATGCCTAGAAGATAGGAAAAATTTTCAAGGTCATTTATCTTGAACTACTTCTTCAAATGCTTCTTGAGCTTTTGGATTCCTTTGATATCTGTTCCTATAAGTATAATATCATCAACATAGATACAAATATATATATACCCATCTTCACTTGCTTTCACCAGCAAGCTACTATTTGCCTTTGCTTTGTGATATTCAAGTTCATTTAAGAACTTCACAAGTCCACAGTTCCAAGCCCTTTGGGTCAACTTCAATCCATACAAAGCCCTTTTGAGATTACACACACAATTTGATCCACTTGGATCTTAAACGCCCTATGTTTGCTCCATTTATACTTCATTTGCCATGTATCTATTTAGAAAATCATTTTTAACATCCAATTGTGATAGCTTCCATTATTTGCGAGCTACAATAGCTCTTAGTTTTCTAATGGTAGAAATTTTAGCCCCTCAACTACAAGTTTCATCACAGTCCACACCTTGGGTGTGGGCATATCCTTTGACCACTACTCTAGCTTTATATCTAGACACCATTCCATCTGCAAACCTTTTTTTTTAATACACCCATCTACATCTAATTACCTTTTGATTTTTTGGTCTTAGTACCAAGTCCCATGTATCACCTCAAGTAGAGCATCATGCTCTTTGTGCATTGGTTTTTCCCAATTCTCTTTACCTTTATCTTCTACATATGTTGATGGATGTTCATCTATCTTCAATATGTATGCATAATCTTTGGTTGTGACGTGAGAAGTGTCATAACTATACCTTATAGGTTGCTTTCTTTCTCTTGATGACCTTGTTATCTCTGCACTCCTTGAGGTCTCTATCTCATCATATTCTGGATCAAATCTTGGTCTATCATCATCTCCATCTTTCTCATCACTTTCATCTACATGTACTTGCATCTTTGATTTTCCTTTCCTTATCTTCATGACTTCTTCAAAATCTGCATGTATATTATTTGTACTTCTATACCATGTATTTTCTAATCAAACATCACATCTTTAGAAACAAGAAATTGGTTCGTAGATGGTCTCCACAACTTGTAACCCATTTGTTTGTCATCATATCCTATGAAGACATACTTCTCTACTTTAGGTTTTGGCTTATGTCTCAATTGAGATGGAACATAAGCATATATCAAACATCTAAATATTTTGCAATGATCAAGAGTAGGTTTCTTACTCCACCATGCTTCATAAGGGGTTATACCTGTTGGTGCAAAATGATCAAGCCTACACATTTGGCTTAGACTAAAATGTGTGCAACTATCACTTGATGATACATGTGAATCATAGCTTATAACCACTTGATCATTTACCATTGTAAAAGATTAAACCTTTAAAGAATCTTGTAAAAGATTGTATCTCGTGGCATTAGGAGGAATATTAGATACAAATTAAGGATGAGTGAATAACTCCCAAATCAATGGAGTCACTTTTAGTTGGAGCCAAGTTTGAGTTCAAATTCAAACTTAGAAGAAACTCTTATAAAAAGGATCTTGTAAATCTCGTGAAAATGTGTGCCCTCATTAAGAGCTCTCTCCTTGATCATTTGTAGAAGTTGAGTGGTTCACACCATAGCTCACTCATTCCATCATCATTGTGCATCATTACAATGCCAATGATCTTGTACAATCATGTCATATAATACATATAGCTCATTGAACATATCTGTCTAGTTCTTTGCTATGACTACTCAAAAGAGTCAACTTTCTTTGGTCATATCTCAGTCAATACTCAACCATTTTTCATAATCTTTGGCTTTTTGGAACCCGATTACTTTCTACTACCAAAACCTCAAGGCATTTGGTTTAGACATATAGGAGAAATCGTCCCCAAAGTTCTCACTGGTCATTTATTGGTTAGTCCCTAAAAAGTTAGAGGTAAGCCTTGGTTTGCTAAACTTATTTCTCAGAGCATACTTGATCATTTTACATGATTCCACTTGCAATCATTAGCTATCTAAGCTAATTGAATTCCCCCAAAAGGAATTTTGTAAATTGTTACTATACTTTGAGCTCTGAGTAAAAAAGCCAGCAGGTGTGTGGACTAAAATAGCAAGTTTTCCAATACTGGCTATTCTTGAACTAGTCTGTTTTGGAACAATTGTTTCAAGCATCAACTCCAAAGTACATGGGTACTTTCTTGGTGTCATTTGCAAGCTAAAAGGGCCTACTATATAACTCTGAAGTGTAATAAGGCAGGTACAAAGCAGCTTTTAACAGTACCATCTCACTTCCTTAAGGTATCCATCCATCTCCTCCAATAGTGGTATCGTAGCAAGTTGAGGTAAAATGGGATATGACATGCACTTTTCTCATTATATCCTTTAACATCCTATTCAAATATTAGCATGTGTCCCAACAATTGATTTAGATTTGGAGTGAAGTGATCTATGATAGTTTAGTGGACAAGATGAAAGTCGTACACCTTTCATCTCCTCTTAGTCTTGTAAGGACCCATCTTAGCAATTTATAGTCCTCAATGTCTTCATCAACTACACCTAAGAAATCTGCAATATCTATCATCTTTGTTACATAATCAGAAATTGATTGTGAAGCTTTCTTTTTTAAGGTTGTAAATTCTACCCATAGTGAGGCCTTCCTTGAATTGGTTGTATTTTGGAAATGTTCCTCCAAAGCATTCCATATATGAGTTGCACTCTCTAGCCCTCTAATATGTGGCAAAAGATAATCATTGATAGCCATATAGATAATGCTCCTTGCTTGAGCATCTTTCTTCATACAATTCTTTAAGTCTGCAAATTCTTCCCTACTTGGAATACTATAATCTTTAAAGTCTAGCTTTTCTTCTTATCTTGTGAGGTATCCCATCAAATCTTTTCCCATAAGATGAAGCTCCATTCTCATAGACCATGCTAGATAGTTTTCTCTATCAAGCTTCTCTATCTTGATTCTTTCTCCCATCCTTCTATTACTTGAGTTAGGACATAGTTCTTCAAAAGTTAGGTACTCTACCTTTCGAGTAAAATCTTTATTTCTTTTGATCTTTTTGAATGTCCTTTGTATGTTCCTAAAGTCCTTTTGCAAAACTTTAGCCTTCCAATCCTTTCTTTAACTCTGATTTAAAAATGTGTACTGGTCAAGAATTTCTTCTTTAGTCTTTTGACTTGATCAAGGTTAGAGCTCAAAAGTAGAAAAAGTGAATGGACACATAGTTCAAACAAGAGACAATACCGAACATAAAGAGGAGAGTTTAATCAATGTAGAACAACTTGTTGAGAAAGGCTATGAAGTCAGATTCACTAATGATGGAATTTATGTTGAAGATCCAAATGAAGGATATAAGAGTATTGTTGTAGGTCAAAAACAAAGAAGACAAGGTAATGTAGGGCATGCCTTGTTCACATATTGAAGTCACAAAATGACTCAGGAGGACCTATGGCATAAATGATTAGATCAGTTCAATGAAAGAGGTATAAAAGACATGGCAAAGAATGGATTAGTGCTAGGTCTACCCAATATTCAAGGCCAACACAAGAAATACAAGTATGAATCTTGTCAATGAGGTGAAGCACTCAAACAATCATACAACAAGTAGGATTTATGCATACAAAGAAGATTTAATTAATTCACATAGATGTGTGGGGTCCTTCAAAGGATTATAATATCAATGGATCTAGATATTATGCTTTGTTTGTAGATGATGCAACAAGATTGATCACACTCTATGTGATCAAGGACAAATTTGGAGTGTTTAAAATATTTAGACATTATCATGCATATGTAGAGACGATTGTAGGACAAAAGCTCAAAAGATTGAGGTTAGATGGAGGGGAGAGTATTTCTCCAAAGATTTTAATGATTACTTGTGGAATGCAGGTATGAAAAGGAAAGTAACATGCAGGTACTCTCCTCAACAAAATTGATTTGTAGAAAGGAGGAATAGAACACTTATGGAATTTGCTAGATCTATGATGAAGGATAACTATTGCCCCACTTACTTATGGGCTGAAGCTGTTAACACAACAACCTATCTTGTAAATAGGTTACCTTGGAAAGCTTTGGATGGTTTAACCCAATATGAAGCATGGCGTAATAAGAGACTTACTCTTGATCATTGCAAAATACTTGAATGTTTGGCATATGCTTATGTTCCATCTCAATTGAGACATAAGCTAGAACCTAAATCAAAGAAGTATGTCTTCATAGCATATGATCATAAACAAATGTGTTATAGGTTGTCAAGTCCATCTACAAAACAATTTTGTGCTTCTAAAGAAGTGATATTTGATGAAAAACAAAAGTTTAATCAACTCTTTTCATAACTATGAAACTTTAGAAATGCATAAGTGCCTTCTCATGCAGAGAAGTCTTACTATTCTCAGTCATACAAAATGAGTTCTAACTCACTCTCTCAACTACCATTCTCTTCATTCTCAATTTCTCTAACTCTCTCTTCCTCATCGCGTCAGTTGATACAAACAAACTTATATAAAGTTTCTCAATCTCTTGAATTAAAAAAAAAACTTCTAGAACTAAAGTGAACTAACTTTACAAATATAATACACTTGTGAATTTGTCCCTTCACATAGGCATGTGGTTTTCTTCTAAAGCTTTGACCTTCAAATATATGTCCAATTAGTGATTGTTTCTCCAACACATAGGATACTTGAGTATCCTTTCTAAGAAATTTTTCCCTTATAGAATGATAGTGCACTTCAATGTGCTTAGTCCTTGCATGATATACAAGATTAGCAACCAAATGAAGTGAAGTAGTGTTTTCTCCAAAGATTATTAGAGTATAAGAGTGTAACCCCAAATTTGCATAGAGTTGTTTGAGCCACATAGATTCTTGAGTTGCATTTGCCAAACCTCTATATTCTACTTCTGTAGATGATAATGCCATAGTTGGTTGCTTCTTAGATGACCATGATATAAGCTTTGAACCTGCAAAAGATAAGTACCTTGAGGTGCTCCTCCTATCATCCTTGGAGCCAGCCAAATCTATATCAGAGTACATCTTTATGTCTAAGTCAGAAGTGAAGGGATAAAACAACCCTTCATTCATGGTACCCTTTAGATAATTAAGCACCCGTTTGGAAGCTTCCATGTGAGGCTTCCTTGGTGCATGCATAAACTGACTCAATGTATTTACTCCATAAGCAATGTTAAATCTTGTTAGGGTAGCATAGTTGAGGCTCCCTAGAAGCTTTTGATAACCTATAACATCCTCAAGTGGTTCTCCTTCATGGGAACTTAGCTTATCGTTGAGTTCCATGCGTGTACCTATAATTTTGGTATTCTCCATCTTGAAATTTACCAACATATCATGTATATAGTTTCTCTAAGTAATATATATACTAGAATATGTGTACACAAGCTCTAAGTTGTGATTATAGTTGCTTCCTCCATTGTTGTATCTACCTCTGGATTGTCCATAACTACTCCTATGGAAGCCTCTTCCCTTTTGATTCCTTGTGTTCTTGATGCATTCTTTTATGGCGTGATTGATAAAACCACAAATGTTGCAAGGTGGATTGTTGTAGGATCTCCACCTGCCTTGCTTTCCTCCTCTGCCCCTTTCTCTATCACTTTTTCCTCTACCTATGTAGTTATCTTGAGAGGTACTAGCCTCATCTTCATTCTTCTTGAGTTTACCTTTATCTATACTTTTATTCTTATCTATATAAAGGGAAGAAGATTGATCACCTCTAGAATTATCACCATTCTTTTTGAGCTTTGTCTCATGGGTAAAGAGTTGCCCCATCGAGGTCAGGTACTTGCATATCCATGCAGAGGTCCATTGTTGTCGTGAATGACTCCCACTTATCATCAGCTTTGATGCCATTAATGATCTATCTTATTATGTGTTCTTCCTCTATCTCCTCTCGCGATGCTTGCAAGTTGATCAGCCACATATTTCATCTTGGTTACATAATCATCCACTCCTTGCTTTGGATGATTCTTTAGAGTTGTAAACACCATCCATAATTGATTCTTCATAGCTCTTGTATTTGGTGAGAAATATGATGAGAGCACTTCCCAAGTCTCTTAGGAGCTCTTGCAATTCCTAATGTGAGGCAATACGAAATCAGATATTGAGTTTAATAGATAAGACTTGGCAAGAGCATCCTTTGCACACCATGTGGTCAGCCTTTCTTGTTCTTCCCTTGTGGGTTGATGCTTGCTCTTGAATATTGGCATCTCTTCATCTCCTGTGATGTATCCATATAGACTTCTCCCTTGAAGGTAGGCTTGCATCCTTAGTGACCATGTTGAGTAGTTTTTTCTATCCAATTTGTCAATGAAGGATGGAAATCCATCTCCCATCTTGCTTGTTTTTGTTGTGATACCATTGTTGGAGGAGATGGTGGATAGTCTTGAGAGATGAAGTGGTGTTGCATAATCCTAGTTCACAACTACCAAGGATGACTAATAGAGAGTAGAGTGAGCCTCTTTAGCTATCTAATGACCATAAATAATCATATATGATGTTTGGAATATGATCTACTAATCAATGGATCAAAATAGATCGGTAGGAAAATGATTCAAGATTAAAGACTTGCTATTCTTGTCTCCACACATACTCAATGTTTTGAACAATCCTCTAATCACAGTAAAAATTAGATTAATTCATTTTGGGAAACTCTAAGTAGCTTAGATAGCTATCAAGCATGTGTGATTTCAACAAAAATGATGGAGTACACATTGAGAATGATGTTTAACAAATCACAAGACCTTCACAAAAATTAGAGGGTGTAACAAGCAATAGATGAGAGTGTAAAAATGTGTTAATATCTGAGGATCTAGAGAAGTAATGACAATGAGACTTTGTGGTCATGTACTAGACAATACGCTGAATCTACCATGATTTGAGTGACAAATGATCAATCATACATAGAGAACAATCTCATGGAAAATCACTGTTCTGATGGAGTCATAATAGAGAAGTAAAATGGGAATATAATGATAATATGTATATTAAATCCTATACAAATACAATGTCATTGGAAATCATACATTTCTCAATGTGGGAGAGGTGAAATAGCTATGAGATGAGAAAGAGCTATGAGATGAGCTCTTAATTCACACTAGATCGTCTTCAAAATGATCTCATGGAGTTGAGATATCCCATGGGTCCTTTGATCCTCTATTTGTGGTTGTGTTTGGAGCCAATGTTTGAATTGAAATTCAAAAGATCTACCTAAAAGTGAATCCTAAAAGATAGGATATATTCTCACAACAATCAACTACCAAATGATTTGTGATTTACAGCTTCCTAACTCCACATGTTTCTAAAACACTTTTACAAAGGTAAATATGAGGAACTTTTACAAGAGGTTGATCATATAGATTTCTATAAGAGATGTGCCATTTGGCCAAGTATGTGGGCTTGGTTTTACTTGCACCAAAAGGGACTTGGTACCAAGACCAAGAAATCAAAAGGTAATTGGATGTATTTGGGATTATAAAACAAAAAGGTTTGCAAATGGAAAGGTATCTCGATATAAAGTTAGACTATTGGTTAATGGATATGCTCAGACACAAGTTGTGAACTATGATGAAACTTATAGTCCAGTGGCTAAAATATCTACCATTAGAACACTGATAGATACTGTAGCTTGCAAAGGATGGAAGCTATCACAATTGGATGTTAAAAATGCTTTTCTAAATGGATACATTGTAAGTGAAGTATACATGGAGCAACTAGAGGGCTTCAAAGATCCAAGTGGATCATATTGCATGTGTGAGCTCAAAAGAGCTTTATATGGATTGAATCAGGCCCCAAGGGCTTAGTACTATAGAATTGTAAAGTTCTTAAATGAACTTGGATATCAGCATTAAAGGTAGATAGTAGCTCACTAGCGCAAGTAAGTGAAGATGGCTACACATATATTTGTATCTATGTTGATGATATTATACTTATAGGAATAGATATCAAAGGAATCAAAAAGCTCAAGAAGAAAATGGAGTTCAAGATAAGTGACCTTGGAAATTTGTTCTATTTCCTAGGTATGGAAATTGTTTATGCACAACATGGAGTGTATGTTACACAAGAAAGGTATTTGAGGAATCTTCTGTTAAAGTCTGACATGGAAAATAGTAGAATCTCAATAACCCCATTGGAGGTAAATTATAAGCTTAGTACATATGGAGGTGAAGAGTTCAAAGACATGAAGATGTATCAAATTTCGGTAGGTCGTGTGATTTATGCTACCTTGATAAGACCAAATCTTTCATATGCAATCGGTGTTTGATCACAATTTATGCATGGTCCAAAGAAAACTCATTGGATTGTAGCACAAAGAGTGCTAAGATACATTGAAGAAACTTCTAATGAAGGTTTGTAGTATGGTTTCACTTATGACACTACAGTCAAAGTGTTTAGTGATGCAGATTCGGCAAGTAGTACACATGATAGTAGATCTACTCATGGACACTTACGTTACATTGGAGAAAAGCTAGTATCATTGTGTTCAAAGAAGCAACACACAATATCTTTGTCATCCACAAAAGCTGAGTATAAAAGAATGGTAGAAGTAGCAAAAGAAGTCATATGGATGAAGAACTTGATGAAGAGTCTTGGAGTTGGGAAGGGGGTTCCAATTATACATGGTGACAACATGAATTCACTTTACTTGGCAGCTAATCTTGTTTTTCATGCTAGGACTAGACATATTGAGATTTAATATCATTTCTTGAGGGAAAACATACTTGATAAGGAAATTGAAGTCCCATATACTCCAATAAAAGAATAGGTAGTAGATATGTTAACCAAGATTCTAGATGTACCTAAGCTACAGAGATTCAAACATATCGTAGGAATAAAGAAGAAGAGCATAATCATGCTTAGTGATTCAGGGGGGAGATGATGGTGTGGACCCATTACAAATTGGTGTTCATGAAGATTAATGAAGTCAAGCAAGAGTATGGATCCAGATAAAGAGAAGTTTCATGCAGAAAAAGATAAAGAAGAATGAAGGGAGCAATGGATAAAAAGCATATGGCATGATTGAGCATATATTCACTTCAAAGGATCCTAATTAGTGTATCATAGTTAGTTGATTAATAAAGCAAGTGAATAACAATGTATTGGTTATACTCCACACACAAGTTTGTGGCTATATAAGTCAATTATGACTTTAGAAGTAAATAGATTTCACTATAAAAAATGAGGTAGCAATGTCTAGTGAAATTTAAAGAATTTGAGCTCAGTCTAATTCACATTTCTTTCAGGATGATCCCGTGGATCAAAAATCCTTGTACACATATCTAATTCAATAGTAAATCAATCTATGGTTAAAGTTTCATCTTCTAATTCCTTTCATAGGGTGTGTATGGTTCATAGGAACATTCACATGTCAACTCTCTAAAGTGGAGACATAAAAATGGGGCATCTCATCTATTAATGTTTTGCTTAGATCTTAGTGATCTGTGTAAAGCTTTTTGTGTTTAAGCACTAGAAATGTATCTTGAGAGATAAGTAAGATATGTACAAAAGGATTTTACAAAATGGGTTTTAGTTTGAGAGAAATCATAGGTTGAGATTCTTATGTAATTTGGAACTTTAAAATCTATGACATTTGTAGGTAATGAAGTTGAATCTTGAGACAGACTATTGAAGAAGAGCAAAAGTTCATACATTGAGAATGAAGTATACTTCAGTCTTAAAGTTGGAAAGATTTGAAGTGATTAATGTAAATTCTTTTCTATACTTGACATAGAAATGTCTTTATATCAAGGTAGATTTGATATTGGGGATTCGAAGGTCCCCATCAATGGTATAAGAGCTAGAGAAGAAGATCAAGTCAAAAGACTAAAGAGGAAAGTTCTAACTAATGGAAATCTTCAAATTGGAGTTAAAGAAAGGATTGGAAGGCTAAATGTTTGCAAATGAACTTTAGGAATATACAAAGGACATTCAAAAGGATCGAAAGAAGCAAAGAGTTAACTCAAAAGTTATAGTCTCTAACTATTGAAGATTTATTTCCTAACTCTAGTAATATAAGGATGGAAGAAAGCATCAAGGTAGAGAAGTTTGATAGAGAAAACTATCCAGCATGGTCTATGAGAATGGAAGCTCATCTTATGGGCAAAGAGTTGATGGGATACATCAGAGGAGAAGAAGAAAAGCCAGAGTTTAAAGATTCTAGTCTTCCAACTAGGGAAGAACTTGCAGATTTAAAGAATTGGATGAAGAAAGATGTTCAAGAAAGTTGCATTATCTATATGGGCATCAATGATTATCTCTTGCCACATATTAGAGGACTACAAAGTGTAGTTAATATATTGAATGCTTTGAAGGAACATTTCCAAAATAGAACCAAGTCAAGGAAGGCCTCACTATGGGAAACGTTTACAACCTTCAAAATGAAAGCTTCACAATCACTTTTGTAATTATGAAACAAGAACAAAAGATATTGAAGATTGCTTAGGTGTAGTAGATGAAGACATTCAAGAATATAAAAATTTAAGACAAGTCCTTACAAGATTAAGAGGAGATGAAAGTTAGAAGCCTTTCATATTTTCCACTGAATTATCATCAGATCAATTCACTCATGATCTAAATCAATTGTTAGGACACATGCTAACATTTGAATCGGATGTTAAAGGAGAGAATGAGAAAAGTGAAGGTCAAGTTATGTATTCAAAGGAAAAGAGGAAAAAAGCTAAGGTCAAGTACCAATCAAATGAAGAAAAAGGAACCTCGAATCAAGCTAGCTTCACTAAAGGTAAAGGAAATAGCAGATGGAGAGGAAAAAGTAGAAAGAATAAAGACAATGGCAAAGCTTGTTGGATTTGTGGTAAAACAAATCCCATCACAAATGAATATTGGAACAATAATCATAAAAATGAAAATTAGAATCAGAACTACAATCAAAGAGGTAGACGAGGAAGAAATCAAAGAGGTAATTTTAGAGGTAGAGGTGGTAGGAATACATATGGCAGAGGAGGTGGAAGAAACTTCCAAAATCAATCTTACAACAACACCTACTAAAATTATGCATCATATCAAAAGCAGGATTCAACTCTAATCATGAATGCTACACATGAAGCAACAAATGAAGACCAAAGAGTATTCCACACTCACTCAAGGTATAGCAATCACTTGAGTGGCAAGATTGCGTTGA
>CM035425.1:102314810-102320367 GCA_020310875.1 Ceratopteris richardii | reverse complement strand
ATAGATAGATCGATAGATAGATAGATAGATAGATACATAGATAGATAGATAGATAGATAGATGGATAGATAGATACATAGATAGATAGATAGATAGATAGATAGATAGATAGATAGATAGATAGATAGATAGATAGATAGATAGATAGATAGATAGATAGATAGATAGATATATAGATAGATAGATAGATAGACAGATAGACAGATAGAAAGATAGAGAGAGAGAGAGAGAGAGAGAGAGAGATAGATAGATAGATAGATAGATAGATAGATAGATAGATAGATAGATAGATAGATAGATAGATAGATAGATAGATAGATAGATAGATAGATAGATAGATAGATAGATAGATAGAAAGACAGACAGATAGAGATAGAAAGATAGAGAGAGAGAGCGATAGATAGATAGATAGATAGACAGATAGACAGATAGAAAGATAGAGAGAGAGATAGATAGATAGATAGACAGAGAGATAGATAGATAGATAGATAGATAGATAGATAGATAGATAGATAGATAGATAGATAGATAGATAGATAGATAGATAGATAGATAATAGATAGATAGATAGATAGATAGATAGATAGATAGATAGATAGATAGATAGATAGATAGAAAGATAGATACATAAATAGATAGATAGACAGATAGATAGATAGATAGATAGATAGATAGATAGATAGATAGATAGATAGATAGATAGATAGATAGATAGATAGATAGATAGATAGATAGATAGATAGATAGATAGATAGATAGATAGATAGATAGATAGATAGATAGATAGATAGGTAGGTAGAGAGATAGGTGTTGGTGCAGACCAATCACCAATTGAAGGCTTGAAAGATCAAATGATGAAGGAAGAATCAATTCCTAAAGTGTGGAAGAAGATTACATTCAGAGGACAAGAGAAGTGTACACATATGTACATTAGCATAGTCATAGATGACTTAGATCTTTTGTTCAGTAAGAATTCATGTACAAATTATCTATAAATACTTTGAGAAAAGTCGGGGCATGTATGAGAGCATATGGGACAATAGTTAGAAGCAAGAATGAGGGAAGTAGAAGTCATGTAGATAGAGAAAAGGTTAGTTGAGTTAAGCTCTCATCACTCAGTTGTAATTTCTCTGAGTAATGAAAAGTTTTTGCAGCCCGATGTTTCTGCGTGTTCTCCTTCTACAGTAGATCAATTGTGAAATGCTTTTGTACAAGTCTAAGTTGAGAGTTGCTTGACCTCTGTGCAAAGTTTTAGCTTTCAATTGTAATCAGGCTGAGTGAATTAAGTGTAGGAACATTCATATGTGAAGTGTTTCACTGGTTCCTAAAACAGGCGCAGATTTCGAAGTCAATGTTTGGTCATTTCTCCTAGCACAGTTTAAAGTTTTGCATGAGTGAGGGCTTAATCTTTAAGTTGGAAGATAAGCTACTCATGTCTAGAAGCATTTTGTAAACGGGTTCTATTCAAGGAGAACCAAGTCTTAAAAGTTACAGGTGTAAAGTCGACTGTTTTGGAGTGACAGTTTCTGACATAGGTAACTTGTGAAATCAATTTCTCAAGTATACTTAACCTTTTTGAAGTGATTCAACTTGGAGTAGATGCGCAATCTCTAGGAGATGATTCGTACAAAGTTTCATCAAAAACGTACAGATTTGATAGGTCAATGTGAATGAACAATGCAGCAGACTTTTCTGTGTATCATCTTCTTCACAGATTTGTTATCTTTTGGTAATTAGTAAGTTTGATCCTCAAATGAGTGGAAGTTTTGACTTATTCTTGGTATAGAGGTGCTCTAATCACAAGAATAAGTATGTCTTTTGGAGATTAACACTCTCCATCAGTGGTATCAGAGCAGGAGACATCAATTGAAGAAAGGAGGATCCCGACTGCTGCAGATTCAAGAAATTCAACACTTGAAGAACTAAGAAGTGAAAGCTTTGGAGTCAAAGCTTGAGGAGAAGACTATTTGACATCAAGAAAGGCAAAAGGAATCCAATTCGAAGTAAAGGTACATATATTGTTTGTAAAGCTTGAAGATTTCAATACACAGGTGGACTACAAGATGGGAGAAAGCTTGCAGATTGATAAGCTAGATAGGGAGAACTATCCAGCATGGTCCATGAGGATGGAAGCACACCTCATGAGCAAAGATCTTATATCATTTATTACAGGAGATGAAGAAAAACCAGAGTTTGCAGATCCAAGTATTCCTACTACGGAAGAACTTGCAATGTTGAAGACTTGGATGAGAAAGGATGCTCAAGCAAGGAGTATCATCTACATGGCTGTAAATGATTATCTTTTACCTCACATCAGAGGTTTGGAAGTGCTACAGATGTTTGGAATGCCTTGGAAGAGCATTTCCAAAATACAACTAAGTCTAGGAAGTCCTCACTATGGGCTGAGTTCACAACCTTCAAGAAGAAGAGCTCACAATCAATTTCAGATTATGTGGCAAGGATGAAAGATATTGCAGATAGCTTGGGAGCAGTGGATGAAGACATTGAAGAAGAAAAGTTGGTAAGACAAATACTTACAGGTCTAAGAGGTGATGAGAAGTGGAAGCCTTTTATATTGTCCATAGAGTTGTCACTTGATCACTTTACTCCTGACCTTAATCAATTGCTAGGACATATGCTAACCTTGAGCAGGATCTTAAAGGAGACAATGATAGAAGTACAAGTCAAGCTATGTACTCCAAGGACAAGAAAAAGAATGGCAAGGGAAAGCAATCAAATGATGATGAAGGGAATTCAAATCAAGCTAACTTCACAAAAGGGAAGACAAATTTCAGAGGTAAAGGAAGAGGAGGTAAGAACAAAGATAATGCTAAAGCTTGTTGGATTTGTGGCAGAACAAATCATTTGGCGAAATGATTGTTGGTATAAACAATCAAATGGTGGAAGCAATAATCAGAATTATAGTCAAAGAGGCTAGAGGAGGCAGAAACCAAAGAGGCAACTTTCAGAGGAAGAGGTGGTAGGACATCATATGGTAGAGGAGGTGGAAGAAACTTCCAATCTCAGTCCTACAACAATAATTATTACAATTATGCATCAGATCAGAAGGATGATATGACTCTTATCTTGAATGCAACTCATGAATCAATGGGAGAAGATCAAAGAGTGTTTTATATTGACTCAGGGTGCAGCAACCATCTGAGTGGGAATCTATCTTTGATGACTGATATGGAAGCAAGGGTGAATGGACATACAGTTCAAACAGGTGACAATACCAAACATAAAGTGGAGAGCATTGGATCAGTGAAGACAAAGAGTGGAAGTACACTTCTGAGCAAGGTACTTTATGTTCCTACTATTCCTAAAAATTTGATAAGTGTAGGGCAAATTGTGGAGAAAGGATATGAGGTAAGATTCACAAATGATGGTGTTTATGTACAAGATCCAAATCAGGGATATAGAACCATAATTGCAGGTAAAAAGGAAGGAAGATTGTTTCACGTCTCAAAGTCCAAGGTAATGTGGGACATGCATTGTTTACCTATGGAGGTCAAAAGGTGTCTGAATTAGACCTATGGCATAAGAGGCTAGGTCATTTCAATGAGAGAGCTATAAAGGAGATGTCAAAGAATCAGGTGGTGCTTGGATTGCCAAACATTGAAGGGCAACATATGGTGTACAAGTGTGAAGCTTGTCAATTAGGTAAAAGCACATAAGAGTTCTTACAACAAATCAGGGTACAAGTATTCAAATATGCTTGAATTGGTTCATACAGATGTATGGGGTCCCTCAAGGGACTATAGCATAAATGGATCCAGATATTATGTGTTGTTTGTTGATGATGCAACCAGGTGGATTACTTTGTATGTAATCAAGGATAAATCAGAAGTTTTCAAGACATTCAAACATTTTCATGCTTATGCAGAAAGGATCACAGGACAAAAGCTCAAGAGACTAAGATCAGATGGAGGGGGAGAGTATTTCTCAAAAGAGTTTGATGATTATTTGTGGAATGCAGGTATCAAAAGAGAAGTAACTTGCAGGTACTCCCCTCAACAGAATGGAGTAGCAGAAAGGAGGAATAGGACTCTTGTAGAGTTTGCAAGAGCCATGATGAAGGAAAAGAATTGTCCAAATTACTTATGGGCAGAAGCCATTAACACTGCAACATACCTTGTGGATAGGTTGCCTTGCAAAGCTTTGGATGGAGGAACCCCTTATGAAGCATGGTGGGGTAAGAAGCCTAGTCTTGATCATTGTAAAGTATTTGGATGTATTGCATATGCTTATGTTCCTTCACAATTAAGACATAAGCTAGAACCAAAAGCAGAGAAGTATGTGTTTATTGGATATGATGATAGACAGATGGGTTTACAGATTGTGGAGTCCATCCACAAAGCAATT
Source organism: Ceratopteris richardii (assembly GCA_020310875.1). Lineage (NCBI taxonomy): Eukaryota > Viridiplantae > Streptophyta > Polypodiopsida > Polypodiales > Pteridaceae > Ceratopteris > Ceratopteris richardii. Next base: position 102,316,002 of record CM035425.1, on the reverse strand, counting down.
TCTTGTTACTAAGATGTAACATTTGATGAGCAAAACATGTGGTATACAGGATCACCAAATGAGTATACAGGTGTTGAAGAATACAAAGGAAAGGAAAGGCAAAGGTAAAAGTATGTGAAGAAATTGTTGATGAAGTTGACTCTAGATGTAGAGTGCAGGATATGTAGAAGAAGGGCCAAGATTTGATCCAGAATCAAATGAGGCTGAAACTTCAAGAAGTGCAGAAATCAGAAGATCTACAAGGGAAAGGAAAGAACCTATAAGGTATAGTTATGATACATCTTTCCTAACAACAAAAGATTATGCCTACATTGTTAAAACAGAAGAAGATCCAACCACTTATGAAGAAGCCAAAGGTAAACGAAATGGGAGAAGGCAATGCAAGAAGAGTATGATGCTCTACTTGAAAATGAAACTTGGGAACTAGTACCAAGACCAAAGAATCAGAAGGTCATTGGATGCAAGTGGGTATATAAAACAAAGAGGTTTGCAGATGGTAAGGTGTCTAGCTATAAGGCTAGACTTGTGGTCAAAGGTTATGCCCAAACTTATGGGGTAGATTATGATGAAACCTTTAGTCCTGTTACTAAGATGTCTACAATTAGGACATTGATTGCTATTGCTGCTTGCAAGGATGGAAATTATCACAATTGGATGTGAAAAATGCTTTTCTAAATGGTTACATTGCAGATGAAGTATATATGGAGCAACCAGAAGGCTTCATGGAATCAATTGGATCAGATTATGTGTGTAAGCTCAAAGAGCTTTATATGGGTTGAAGCAAGCCCCAAGAGCTTGGAATTACAGATTGGTCAAGTTCTTGAATGAATGTGGTTTTCAAGCATCAAAGGCAGATAGTAGCTTGCTAGTGAAGGCAAGTGAAAATGGATACATTTACATGTGCATTTATGTTGATGATATTATTGTTACAGGAACAGATGCTCAAGGATCAATGCGAATTTGCAACTCAAAAGACAAATAGAGAAGGAGTTTAAGATAAGTGACTTGGGAAACTTATCTTATTTTCTAGGAATGTAGATTGTGGTATACTCCAACATGGAGTATATGTTTCACAAGAGAGATACTTGAAGAATCTTCTAGTCAAGTTTAACATGGAAGATTGCAGGACCTCAACTACACCATTGGAGGTAAATCATAAATTAAGCAGGTATGGAGGTGAAGAAGTTCAATG
>CM035425.1:102302310-102304810 GCA_020310875.1 Ceratopteris richardii | reverse complement strand
GAGGAATTGCCCTCATTCAAAGCAAGAGGACTACCCACCAAGGATGAACAAGAGAGACTCAACACATGGTGTGCAAAAGATGCATTGGCAAGGTCTTATCTTCTTAACTCTATATCTTATTTCCTTTTACCTCACATCAGGAATTGCAAGACTTCCCAAGAAACTTGGGAAACCTTGTCAACATATTTTTCATCAAGTACAAGGGCCAGAAAGAATCAACTATGGATTGAATTCACTACTCTTAGGAAGCAATCAAAGCAATCAGTTTGAGACTTTGTCACTAGGGTCAAAGACATTGCAGACCAACTTGCAAGTATTGGAGAGGAGATTGAAGAGGAACAAATAGTAAGGCAGGTAATCAATGGACTAAAAGCTGATGACAAATGGGAGAGCTTTACCACAGCAATGGACCTATACATGGACATACATGCTCCTGATTTGACAACTCTGATTGGTCAACTCTTCACACATGAAGAAAAGCTTACAAGGAATGGAGAGCAATCAAAAGGTAACAACCCCTCTGCTCTATACACTGATAAGAAGGTTAAAGATAAGGGTAAAAGTAAGAAGGTTGATGAAGAGGGCTCTACCTCCCAAGCAAACTATGCAGGGAGAGGTAGATCTTCAAGAGGTAGAGGCAGAGGAGGTAAGCAAGGTAGGGGGAGACCCTACAACTCATCACCATGCAACATTTGTGGATTGTCCAACCATACAACAGATGAGTGCTACAGAAATTATAAGAATCAGAGAGAAAGAGGCTATCAAAGAGGTGGATACTCTCAAGGTAGAGGCAGGTTCAATCAACACCAAAGCTACAATGGATACAACAATCAGTACAACAACAATTACAACCACAACCACAATAGTAACTACCAAGGTGGATTCAGAAATAGAAGGGATTACAACAACTACACAGAGGAGCAAGATGACTCCCTATTGATCATGAATATGACCTCCAAGGCAGGTACAAATGATGATCATTTATTTTATATTGATTCAGGGTGTTCTAACCATGTAGCTGGTAATGTGGCACTACTCTCTGATTTGGAAGAACCCAAGGGCAAACATCAAGTGCAGACAGGTGATGATACTAAGCATTCTGTTGTAAAGGTTGGTAATGTAAAAACTAGTGATGGTAATCAAAACTTATTGAGCAGAGTACTTTATGTCCCAACTATCACCAAGAACTTAATGAGTGTAGGTCAGATTGTGGAAAAAGGTTTACAGGTTAGGTTCAATCAACACGGAGCATATGTGGAGGACCCAAGACATGGATTCAGAAGGATAGCCAAGGGAGAAAAATCAGGTAGATTGTTTACTTTTGAGCTAGAGGACACAAAGAACATTGCTTTATACAATTACAAGGATCAAACACTTTCAGAGTTAGAAATATGGCACAAGAGGTTAGGTCACATAGGTGAAAGAACCCTAAAGCAAATGTGCAAGGATCAATGTGTGCTTGGGATACCTAATGTATCCAAGCAACATATGATTTACAAGTGTGGTGCTTGTCAGTTTGGTAAGTCCCATAGGTTGCCCTATTCAAGGAAAGGCTTTATGCATGAAGACTACCTAGACTTGGTGCACACAGATGTTTGGGGACCTAGCCAGGACCCTTCCATTTCAGGATCAAGGTATTATGTGTCCTTCATTGATGATTATAGCAGATGGACTGTGTTATACTTTATGAAGCATAAGGATGAAGTATTTAATTGTTTCAAAAGATATCTTGCACTAGTTGAAAATCAAACAGGTAGAAACTTGAAAAGACTAAGGTCAGATGGAGGAGGTGAATACTTCTCCAATGAATTTGAAGACTTCTTGCAGGAAAGAGGCATCAAGAGGGAGATAACCACAAGGTACTCACCTGAACAAAAATGGGGTAGCTGAAAGGAGGAATAGACTCATTGTTGAAACAGCTAGGTCTATGCTTAATGAAAAGAAATTGCCAAATTATCTTTGGGTAGAGAGTGTATCTACTGCCACATATCTCATTAACAGGTTGCCATCAAAGTCTCTTGATGGCATGACACCATATGAAGCTTGGCATGGTAAGAGACCATCATTGGATCATTGCAAAATCTTTGGTTGTGTTGCATATGTGCATATTCTCTCACAGGTAAGGGGAAAGCTAGACCCAAAAGCTGAAAAATGTATCTTCATTGGTTATGACTTAAATCAGAAGGGGTACAGATTCTACAACCCCTCAAACAAAGGTTTCAAGGTAAGCAGAGATGTCATTTTTGATGAGAATGACTCATGGTATGAGAATGAATGCAGGAAGGTTAGTCTACCTTATGATATGGAAGAAGATTTCCCAAAGCTCACCAAGGAGGAACTAATCCAGAAAGAAGACTCAAGCTCAGATGATGATGATACAATTAACCTTGAGGAATTCAAGGCATGGAAGTCCAAAGGGAAGATGAAAATGAAGAAGCTAGAGGATATACCAGAATCCTCAACTCAAGCTATGAGGAGATCTCAGAGAGAAAGTAAGAAG
>CM035425.1:102292310-102294810 GCA_020310875.1 Ceratopteris richardii | reverse complement strand
GAATGTCTCCTCATAGTCAATGCCTTGGGTTTGTGAAAAACCCTTGGCTACCAATCTAGCTTTGTACCTATTAATTGTGCCATCAAAATTTCTTTTAAGTTTATAGATCCATCTGGATCCTATTACCTTCATGGAGTCCTTCTTTGGTACTAACTCCCATGTATCACTCTCCTTGAGTGCTTCAATCTCCTCATCCATAGCTTCTTTCCATTCTGTCTTGATTATGGCTTCTTCATATGATCCTGGTTCTTCAATTGACAAATCTTTGGCAAGATAAACAGAATGTTTAGTAACAAGAGATGTATCATACCCATATCTGATAGGTTTTTTGCTTTCTCTTTGTGATCTTCTGATTGACTGATTTGAAGATTCAGGTATGTCTTCAAGCTTCTTCATTTTTATTTTGCCTTTTGACTTCCATGCCTTGAACTCTTCAAGGTTGATAGTGTCTTCATCTTCTGAACTTGAGTCTTCATTCTGAGTAGGTTCCTCCTTTGCAAGACTTGGAAATTCCTCTTCCAAATCATAGGGTAGTTTAACCTTCCTGCATTCATTCTCATACCAAGAATCATTTTCATCAAAAACAACATCTCTACTCACCATGAATCCCTTATTGGTAGGGTTATAAAACCTATAGCCTTTTTTATTTAGGTCATATCCAATAAAGATGCACTTTTCAGCCTTTGGATCTAACTTACCTCTTATCTGAGAAGGAATGTGTACATATGCTATACATCCAAATATTCTGCAATGGTCTAGTGATGGTCTCTTACCATGCCATGCTTCATAGGGTGTCATCCCATCAAGGGATTTAGATGGTAACTTGTTTATGAGATAAGTGGCAGTGGAAACACTTTCTGCCCATAGGTAATTAGGTAACTTTTTTTTCATTCAACATAGATCTAGCTGTCTCAACAATCAACCTATTTCTCCTCTCAGCTACCCCATTTTGTTCAAGAGAATACCTTGTGGTGATTTCTCTTTTGATGCCTCTGTCCTGCAAGAAGTTTTCAAATTCATTGGAGAAGTACTCACCTCCTCCATCTGACCTTAGCCTCTTCAAATTCTTTCCTGTCTGATTCTCAACAAGTGTAGGATATTTTTTAAAGCAATTAAACACCTCATCCTTGTGCTTCATGAAGTACAATATAGTCCACCTGCTATAATCATCAATAAAAGATACATATTACCTTGATCCTGAGACTGAGGGGTCTTTGGTTGGTCCCCATACATCTCTATGGACAATCTCTAGGTAGTCTTCATGCATGTAACCTTTCCTTGAGAAGGGTAACCTGTGAGACTTCCCAAATTGACAAGCACTACATTCATATATCATGTGTTGCTTGGAAACATTGGGTATTCCAATAACACATTGATCCCTGCATATTTGTTTCAAGGTTCTTTCTCCTACATGCCCTAGTCTCTTGTGCCAAATCTCAAGTTATGAAAGTGTCTGATCTTTATAACTGTATAATGCAATGTTCTTTGTATCTTCTAGCTCAAAAGTGAAAAGTCTACCTGATTTTTCTCCTTTAGCAATCCTCTTGAACCCATGCCTTGGATCCTCCACAAATGCTCCATATTGGTTGAATCTAACCTGCAAACCTTTCTCCACAATATGTCCAACACTCATCAAATTTTTGGTAATGGTTGGTACATAGAGTACCCTGCTCAACAAATTCTGATTTCCATCACGTCTTAACATTTCCAACTTTAACTACTGAGTGCTTGGTGTCATCACCTGTTTGGACTTGATGCTTACCTTTTGGTTCCTCAAGATCAGAGAGTAGTGCTACATTGCCAGCTACATGGTTTGAGCATCCTGAATCAATGTAGAATAGGTGATCATCATTAGTACCTGGTTTTGAAGTCATGTTCATGATCAGAAGAGAGTCATCCTGCTCCTCTATGTAATTGTTGTAGTCCTTTCTGGATTTGAATCCTCCTTGGTAGTTGCCATTATAGTTATTGTTGTAATTTTTGTTGTAGTTATTTTTGTAGCCTTGATGATGGTTGAATCTGCCTCTTGACTGTGAATATCCACCTCTTTGGTATCCTCTTCCTCTCTAATTTTTGTAATTCCTGAAACAATCATCTGTAGTATGATTTGATAAACCACAAATGTTGCATGGTAATGAGTTATAAGATCTCCCCCTACCTTGCTTACCTCCTCTGCCCCTTCCTCTTGATGATCTACCTCTCCCTGCATAGTTGGCTTGGGAGGTAGAGCCTTCATCTTCCACCTTCTTGCTCTTGCCTTTATCTTTAGACTTCTTATCAGTGTATAGGGCAGAAGAGTTATTACCTTTGGATGTATCTCCATTCTTGTTGAGCTTTGCTTCATGAGTAAACAATTGTCCCATGAGAGTTGTAAGATCTCGAATTTGCATGTCCATGTAAAGGTCCATGGTAGTGGTGAAGCTTTCCCATTTGTCATTAGCCTTGATCCCATTGATCACTTGCCTTACAATCTGCTCTTCTTCAATTTCTTCTCCTATGC
>CM035425.1:102262310-102284810 GCA_020310875.1 Ceratopteris richardii | reverse complement strand
CAAGCTTGGTCTCTAAGGATGAAGACCTATCTACAAGGAGGGAGCTTATTTGGATTCATATCAGGAGATGAGGAATTGCCCTCATTCAAAGCTAGAGGCCTACCCACCAAGGAAGAGCAAGAGAGACTCAACACATGGTGTGCAAAAGATGCTTTGGCAAGGTCATATCTTCTTAACTCTATATCTGATTTCCTTTTACCTCACATAAGGAATTGCAAGACTTCCCAAGAGACTTGGGAAACCTTGTCAACATACTTTTCATCTAATACAAGGGCCAGAAAGAATCAACTATGGATTGAATTCACTACTCTTAGGAAGCAATCAAAGCAATCAGTTTCAGACTTTGTCACTAGGGTCAAAGACATTGCAGACCAACTTGCAAGTATTGGAGAGGAGATTGAAGAGGAACAAACAGTAAGGCAGGTAATCAATGGACTAAAAGCTGATGACAAATGGGAAAGCTTTACCACAGCAATGGACCTATACATGGACATACATGCTCCTGATTTAACAACTCTGATTGGTCAACTCTTCACACATGAAGCAAAGCTTACAAGGAATGGAGATCAATCAAAAGGTAACAACCCCTCTGCTCTATATACTGATAAGAAGGTTAAGGATAAAGGTAAAGGGAAGAAGCAAGAAGAAGAAGGCTCTACCTCCCAAGCTAATTATGCAGGGAGAGGTAGATCTTCAAGAGGTAGAGGCAGAGGAGGTAAACCAGGTAGGGGAAGATCCTACAATTCATCACCATGCAATATATGTGGTTTGTCTAACCATACCACAGATGAGTGCTACAGAAATTATAAGAATCAGAGAGGAAGAAGCCATCAAAGAGGTGGATACTCTGAACACAACAGAGCACGCAGAACTAGACAGGACACACTATAGTAACACTTAAGGTTCACTGTGCAAACTCACTCAATAAGAATAACACAACTACTCATAACGACCCAGAGTACTTCAGAAACTAAACAACACACATTGGCGCGACATTCAGACAGACAACCAAACGAACAGTCTAGTGATAACACGAGAATTAGGTCAGAAATTCCCCGCGCTCTCCATCCCCCCTGGAGCACTTCTTTTCATTACTTTATAAAGATTTACAAATATGCACGTAACAACCTTTCGTGCGTGTTTTACAAAGATTTCTGTTACATTTGTCCCACTCCGGCGGCCGACTAACACTGGCACGCACGGTGGACTCGAACCCGTAAAATTTTTTACAAAATTACTGTTCATCGACTATACCTTCTAAATACATATTTCGGGCTAGTCTAATTGTAGGGGCGATCTTTTTCTTAAGTGTCTCTAACATTTGTTTAAGGGTATCTAGTTCTACTAGTTGCGCATCTATTCTAACAGAGCTAAGAGCGATGGCTTCGGTGAGCAAAATTTGGGCCTGTGTTTGCAAAAAGGCCTCCTGTAGGTAGAACTCGTTGGATAGGGTTGCATCTCTTTTGACCTTCATTTCTTCCAGTTGCTGCTCCATCTTTTGTACTCTTTCTTTAATGTTTGCCAGTTGGTTTTCACGCCTCTCTATCTCTTGAACTTGAAAATCTACAGTTTTGATGTATAAGTCCTTCTCCCGTTTGAGATTTGCAATCAGCTTCTATGTCTGGCCTTCCTTTGTTAGGTAGTGCTTGAGCATATTGTTTACATCTTTCAGATTATCGTTGGTTCTATGCAGTTCTTCTTCTATTCTTTTCTGCTGCAACTGCTATTCTTGATTCTGCTACACCAGTTCTTGTAATTGCTTCCTGGTTTCATCGAGTAAGTTGCCTAAGGCGATCCGTGCATCTTCCTTGTCCTGGATATCTTGCTTCAATTTGATTATTTCTGCATCGGCAACTAGTAGCAGCTCTTCCTTCTCTTTTGCTGCTGCCTGGGCTTCATCTCGCTGAGTTGTAATTTGATCATGTTCTTGAAGTTTGACCTGTAATTGCTCTATTTGTGCGTGAAGTGCATGGTTTTCCGCTTTTACAGTCTGTAGTTCCTCCTGGAGGGGAGTGATATCTGCCTCCATTATTTCCAATTTGTGTTGGAAGTCTTCTCGAACCGTATCTGTGATTTGCTTCAATTGTTGTGGCAGTTGTTGTGATAAAGTTATTAGAAGCTGACCCATTGATTCTAACTCTGAGAATATGGGGATGGATGGGAGTTGAGGAGGATGACGAGGTTGGGACGAGGATGGCGTGAGGAGTTGTTGGGATTTCGGTGGAGAGTAGCTGGGTGATGATGATGAAGAGGCTGTGGTTTCGTTGGGGTGGTTGGGCTGGATAGGGATAATGGGATCGATGGGTGGTTCCGGTGGGGGAGTGGGAATGACGGTGTGAGTTTGGGTTACCTGATCTGTGTTTTGTTGTGTAGTGTCTTTGGCTGGAGACTCAACTGCTTTAAGCAGTCTTTTGAGTGCTTCTTTAGCCACTTGTTCTTCATCTATGTGTTGTTCTTCTTTAGATGGCTGTTTTGCTGTTTCTGCTTCAGTACGATTTTCTTGTTGTTGCTCTTGGGAGGATTGCGCAGATGATTCATTCTGCATGGAGGTTGTGGTGTCGTGGAATGTTTCTTCTTCTTGCTTATCCTCTTCTTCGTTGCCCTCATTGTTTCCTCCGGCAGATTCTTGTGCTTCGCTTTCAGAAGAGCTAATCCTTATTCTTTTTCTTTGAAATAGTTGATTTAATTCTTCCTCGTCTTCTTCCTCGTCGTCCCACAGTTGTATTGACTCTTCGTGTCGCAGAATTGGTCCCCTAGGTGGTGGTTGCGCTGCGAGTATGGTCGGAAAGAGAAATGAGATGATGTGGGGTAGTCTGGATCTCGGCGTACCTCCCTTGTTTACTTGTTTCATGATAGCTACGCATTCCTTGTGGATGCGGTGAAAGAAGAAAGAGGCGAAGTTCACTGGTTCTCATGCGGTTAGTTCTATGGCGGAGTAGAAAGGGCGGGATATTCCATATGTGCGTTTTTGGAGATTGAGTATGGCTACTAAAAATTGAAGGGTTGATCGTTCGGGTTCCGGTCGGCAGAGGATTGCATACTCGTTAGACGAATGTCTGGGAAATAGTTCACTCATACGAGCAACTGTCAGGCTTGGGCCATTTTCTCGGCCTTGCGACGGGAGTCTAAAAGCTTCTGCAAAGGCTTGCAATGTGATAAGTGTTTGGGAGGGTAAGGAGGTGATGGCCCATCTTTGCTCATTGGCGGGTGTGTTGGCTATGGCGGAGATGATGTTGGCGAAGAACGGGTGGGACTCCACTGAATGCCAAGGCAGTTCAGCGAAGTTTTCCAACCCACGTATGCGCAGATACTCTCCTACCTCGGTAGGGAGACCGTCATGGAAAGCGGCATAATTAGCCAAGGCTTCCATGGTGCACACGAAGACACAGAACACAGGTACACAGAGCACAGTGAAAACACAAAGCACAATCACATAAACACAATAGCGTTTTTCGGCGAACTGGAGAAGGTTATGTAGTGGTACTGTAGCAGAGAGTAATCAAAAGCAGTAATAATCACGCGGCAGGGGGATGATAATTCTTAACTTCGGTATGCATGCATGAATAGCTCGAAAGGGCAGGGCGGCTTTAGTCATAAAGAGGGTTCAAAACGCGGATATTTACAGACTTATATTATTAAACACCTAAAAAGAAAAGAAAAGAAAAGGAAAGAAAAGCGAGCACCAAGTGACGCGGCCCACCGAAAAACGTTTTAGTGCAGTTTAGACGCGTGTTGGATGGTCGCAACTTCGAACCGTTGATTACTTTCGGAAGAGGATTTTTGGTCAACGTAGTCAACCGAAAAGTTGTTGGGCCCACTTGTTCTAAAATCTGGTAAGGGCCATACCATTGTAATTTGAATTTACCAGCAGACCGATTCGACTTTGCATTATAAAAAAGGACAAGTTGTCCCACCGTAAAAACTGGAGTTTTCAAGTGTCGATCATGCATCCGAGCCTGTCTTAGTTGTACTTCCTGCATAGTTAAATAACTGTGCCATCATTGCTCATCTAACTCTCTGAGTGTATTTAACCGAAATGCCAGTGAGTCTTCCGGTAGCAGTTTCTGAGCGATTGCTACTCGTAAACTTGGTATAACTATCTCCATTGGTGCTATTGCTTCTAATCCATAAGCTAGTTTGAAAGGTGTTAATGCGGTTGTTACCTTGTATGTAGTCCGATATGCCCATAATACTGCAGGTAGCAATTGATTCCATCTTTCCGGTGCTTCTAAAATGAGTTTTTGGAGCATATTAGTACCTTGATCTGAAACAAGTTCCAGTGGTAAACCAAAACGTGGAACGACATCGGTTAGCAGACACTTTGCTACCGCAATAGCGGTAGCAGACCGTAAAGCCCACGCTTCTGCCCATCTGGTTGCATAATCTGTACAGGTCAGTATGTAACGATTGTTACTGAAGACTGCTGGAGGTGTGATCGGACCGATAAAATCTAGACCCCACTTCTGGAAAGGTTCCAATGGTAAGATGGGTTGCAGAGGAAAAAGATGACGTTGTAGGGGATGTCCAGATCTTTGACAAGTATCACATTGTTTGACAAACTTTGATACATCTCTGTACATAGTTGGCCACCAGAGACCACTCTCCAGAATTTTTCGGTGTGTTAAGTCTGCTGCAAAATGGCCACCGGAAGGAATCGAGTGAGCCAAAGTAATAAATGAGTTAACTTCATGCAGTGGAATACATCGAAGTAAAATTCCGGTATGATCCACATAGTATAATTCTCCAGCAGTTAATCGAAATCGGCGGAAAAAGACTGCAATTTTCCTACATACTATCGTAGAAGTCTGAGATGGAAGGCATCCATCAGTGAGAAAGGTCAGGATCTGATCATAATACGTAGATGGCATAGGTAGGTCTGTAATTTCATTATTCGTTGGTTCAGAGGCATAAACCGCCGGAGTTGTGTCATCTATGCCCACCGGAGCTTCACCGGAATCTAAGCGGGAGAGGAAATCTGCTAAGGCATGGGAACTGCCTGGCCGATGAATGACTTCGTAGTCAAATTCCTGTAAAGTAGAACCCATCGTGCTAATCGTCCACCTAGATGTTGTTGCCGAACTAGATAGACAAGTGCAACATGATCTACATGAAATGTGAATTTACGGCCCAGCAAATAATGTCTGAATTTCTTGACAGAATATACTAGCCCTAGACATTCTCTTTCTGTTACAGAGTAATTCTTCTCAGCAGGGGGTAATCTTCGACTTGCATAATACACTGGTCTGAACCACTTATCAATTTGTTGCATCAAAACACTTCCTATTGCTATATCTAAAGCATCAACAAATACATGAAATGGGCGATCCCAGTCCGGAGGCTGTAAGATGGGAACTTGTGTTAATAAATTCTTTAAACGATCAAATGCTATCTGGCATTCCTGAGTCCATTCAAATTGTCGAGGAGTCTTGGTGATTAGCTTGTTCAGTGGTATTGCCAAATGAGCAAGCCACCGTAAGTGTCATCCATGCCATCTTACTTGGCCCATGAAGCGCATAACTTCCTTCGGTGTAGTGGGCACCGGGGCTTCTAATACTGCCGAAATTTTATCTGGATCCACCTGTATGCCTTGTGCAGATACAATGTGACCAAGTAGCTTGCCACATGAAACCGCAAACACGGATTTGTTTGGGTTCAAACAGAGTCTGTATTCTATGCATTTCTGAAAGCAGCATCGTAAATGGAACAGGTGTGCTATCATCTTACCGGAAATTGAAAAATCATCAAGATATACTTGCATAAAAGAGGTGAGATATGGAGAAAATATTTCTTGCATACACCTTTGAAATGTACTTGGGGCATTTCTTAATCCAAACCACATAACAGTACATGCGAAAACACCCCAGTTGGTAATGAAGGCGGTCTTCGTTATATCCTATTCAGCCATTCTAACTTGATTATATCCACTATACCCATCTAAAAATGAATACATTTCATGTCCTGCTACTCTATCAAGCATTGTGTCAAGAAAAGGGATCGAAAAAGGATCAGGCACTATAGCTGCGTTCAGTTTTCGGTAATCTACACATATTCGCAACTGCTTATTCTTTTTCGGAACAATAACAATTGGTGAGATCCACTCAGTGTGCTCTACGGGTACAATGAATCCAACCTTTAATAGCCTATCGAGTTCTGCTTTTACCTGTGATGCATAATTTGGATTCATCAGGTAGCTGGATTGCTTGATCGGTTTTGCTTCTGGCTTTAGCATGACTCTGTGCTGATAGATGCGCGGGTCCAATCCTTTCATATCTTTGTAATCCCATGCAAAGACGTCGGAGAATTCTCAGAGTAGCTGGATTAAGTCTGCTTGAAATGTTTTCGGTAAGTTTTGTTTTATCTTCACAGGATGTGGATGATCTTTATTGCCTAAATTATAAGTGATTAACTGATCTTCTGGGACATAAAATTGTCGAGGCTTCTCTGTATCGTCAGCTGACTTAAAAAGTTGTTGCAGTTGAGCATCATCTATAGCAGCAGTATCTTCCTTCTTTTCTTCTTCTGTTACAATCATTACCGTACAAACTGCAGGGTTCCAATTATCTACAACAGATTGTAGATCAACAGTTCCTAGGGAGATCAAGTCAATGTTGTTTTTCAGAAACTCTTCTTCTTCATCATCTGACAATCCATCTAACATATGGACTGGTTCCGCCAAATACAGTCTAGCATGCAACTCACAAGGTTGTATAACATCTAATTTTACAATGTATTTACGATTTTTATCCTTGAAAGTGAGCTCTGTGCAGACCAATCCTTTATCACCTTAGCGTGCTTCAACCAAGGTCGGCCGAAAAGGAGGTTGTAATCAAGAGTGGATTCCGGTAAATCTAGTATGACAAAGGTCATGTTAAATGTTGTACCTTGTAAAGTGATTGGTATATTTCGTACAAGTCCAATGGGATGGACTCTTGATTGGTCGGCCATTCTGACAAAAAACTGAACTTGTTCGATTTCAGTCCACCCTAACTTTTCACATAGTGTAGCAGTAGCAATGTTGACTCCAGATCCTCCATCAATTAGTACCTGTGTGATTTTATGATTCTTATATCATATAGTAATTAAAGGAACGGAATGATCGACCGTAGAATCGGGTTCCGGTTGTACTGTTGCTGTCGCCGGAATGCAGGAAGGCACAGGACTAAATTGTTGTTGAAATTGTTGTCGAACTCCTGGTACTAGTGCAAGTAATTGGCCTAAGGGAAGAGTGATGGATGCTTTAGATAAAATTTCCCAGGCCTTTTGTGGTTGGATTGTTTCCACAGATTCTGAAGATGATGTGTCTGCTGAGGATGATGTGTTTGCTGCTGATGATATACCTGTTGCTGATGATGTGCCTGCTGCTGATGATGTGCCTGCGGCTTATGATGTGCCTGCTGCTGAATTGGAATCCTGTTGTTGTGCTCCTTCTTCGGTTAACGGAGTGTGGATCACCGGAATAGGATCTGGGAAGACTGGAGGTTCTACGGTGGTCCATTTACTAGCTTTGTTGTACATCCTTTGTTGTTTGCGTATATCTGGTTCAAATAGTTCTACTGCAGGCTGTAGTTGTTTATCGGAGCGGGTCTGAATTACTGCAGCGTGTGTTTCCACTGGTGTAATTTGTACCATATTAGCCATCGGATTTTGACGTTCCTTCTTTCTCTGATCGTATTCAGCTGCATCTTTACAGAATCTTCTAATGTGACCAAATTCGCCACAGAAATGACAGTGCGGTGGTGGCAAATTGGGATTTTTCGGTGGCGGTCCAGTCTGCCAGCGGTTTGCATTATAATTGTTATTTCTCTGTCCTCTGTAATTTCGATATCCTTATTGCTGGTTGTTTCTCATTTGCGAAGGCACATAGTGATTGGCTGGCTGTCTTGGTTCTTGTATAATTGCATTGACACTCGCTGTTCCTTGCACTTTGGCATTGCATGCACAATTTTCGGTGGTGTGTCCGGTAGTGTTGCAGATAGCACAGAATAACTGATTGAGTGCACAAGTGGCACTCGTATGGCCTAAATTCTTGCATGTGATGTAGTATACTTGTCTGGTCACATCTTCGGTGACATTTTTGTTTGTTTTTAACCACTCCAGATCTTCTGTAAATCCTCCAACCTTGTTTTCCAGCTGTAGAGCCATTGCAATCACTGCATCTAGTGTCATAGCTCCTACACAGCGTATGATCATAATCTGTTTCAGTTGTGGAGTCAAGCCATTGATAAACCACTGAGTAATAACGTCGTCCGGTAGGTTGGCATGTGCTGGTGGTAACTGCCTTAGATGCGTTGTGGTCAAGAATTGAAGTCGAGCCTTATAAACCATTTGAATGCGATAACCAATACAATTTTCAAGTCAAAGGAAAAATGCCAATATTGCAAAGAAGGGCCTTTCCGAATATAATCGCGTCCTTATCCTTGTTGGTGATGTATACATATCGTTGTGTGGCATTTCACTGCTTAATTACTGCTTGGTGTGTGGATAGTCATTTCTAATATACTTGGCTATTGGACAATCTCCTTGAGGCTTTGAAATTTTCTGTCAAGTGCTTTATGTTTTTTTTTAAGGAAGAACCTAGAAAGGAAGATTGTCGAAAGAGAAGGTTATGACTACCAATGACTCCATGTTGAATGTGGTTGCTTCGACTTTCATGTATGATGCGAAGTGATCAAATCAGGAAGAGCCAGAGATTAATGTGATACTCAGATCAGATAACATTCGTGGTTTCTAATTATTTGAAGGTTTGTAGACAGGGCTCTGATGGGTTGAGAAGGGGCACACCTTAGCTTACTTTCCACACTATGCAGAATATAGGTTGAAATTTCTCTCCGTTTTCTTTCTCATGAAACAAGAGAGAAGGTCATCTCCGATTATGGAAAGGCAGGGAGAAGAGCGCTCTCATCGAGTGCAAGGGACAGATGATACTTGCCAGTTTGGCTATTTTGGAGAAGTTTTTCAAACGAGAGGGCACGTACGCAGGAAAAGGAGATATCACCGGAGAGGCAAAAAGGAGTTTTGGGGGGGCGTTGGTGATGTCGGCTCATTTTTTTGCAGAAGAACTTGTGATTGAAGAGAAAAAACTGTTGGTAGTACCAGAGGGGTGCGACATAGTTGCAGCAGCAGGGCGTCCCTGAGAGCTTCCTTGTTAGACGCAATTGAAGCGTTTTCTCCCATATTCTTCACTGCACAAGAATGCACTGTCCCTAGCGTCTGTGTTCCATTCTGCTCTAACCATCTGGCCTTGGCCAGAATTGCAGACCGATTTGTGCAAATGCTGCTTTGTACGCGAAAGATTTCTAGTGTTTGATGCTGAGCCAAAATTTTGTTGGGGCTCTTCAAAGCCAGCAGCGGCACGGGCAGGAGAATGGCAACCATCACAACTGAGGAAGCGCAGAAAAAGAAGGACACAGACTGTGTCTATTTCTTGGCCTCTCCGCTTACTTGCAAGAAAGGCAACGACTGTGAGTTTCTGGTGTTCCTTCTTATGAGTTTGACATGATGGAAGCTTTATGATAACTGTTTCAGTTCTGTTCTTATTTTTCTTGCCATTGCTATGTCATGTACACATGCTGTGGATGATCATGGATGTACAATTTATCTGTGGTTTATGTTCTCTTGAAAACAGATTTCCTGCTAAAAACTTCATGTTTGGTTTCAATGGCTATTTCCTGTTTATTCTTGATGTTACATGTTTGGAATCAACTAGCTGAGGAACTTACTAATACATAGTGGAAGGATATGTAGTATGCTTTGGGTTCTGGTGAAAATTTGTAGACGTACAACTTATATATGCAATACTTTGCATCGATATGACTGCTGTTTTTGGATATTCCAGTGCTTGAGATATTGGAAGAAAATGGTGCCATTTATGTGTTTGCTTGTGTGAGAGGGCATGAGCATTATTGTGAGAAGTCTTGGAGCAGCTCAGGCACATGAAGTATTGGCAGAGGAACACGGGTTTAGTACTGTGAACAACCAGAGTGAATGGTGATTGATATGCAACAGAGTAAGATTTCTGGACAATAGATTAAATGCAGTTTTTTTTTTTAAAAAAACATCGTTAGTTGATCATACTCAATTTTAAGCAAAGGTAGGACAAATATACTGAATCTGGAGTCATTTAAATGTTAAGTTGAGGAAACAGATTGAAGTTTGTGCTGAATAAATAGATATGTAGTCTGCATTTATATTGATAATGCTGCCTTTGTCAGAGAATTAGAAAGTGCCTTGCTGAGTGCACTCGTTTCTAATGTATTGTTTGAAATTGAATTAAAGAGGGACAGTGAAATCCTCTCAGGTATGCGCAGGTGTTATATATGCCTTCCCTTCTGTTAGACGGTTAATTGGAAATCATGGAAGGATAGGTTTTGGATGTAATTCAGATATCATTCTAAAGCCTCCGAAAGTAGAGTCTGGATGTCCCAACTTCTATATCTTGTTGTGTGTCTGTGTTCTTATTGCTGCCTTAACTGCAAATCTTTGGGCCTATCTCTGTCATTATGTCTGTTCGGTAAATAGGTGCGCAATATATTTTACTTTAGAGGGATGAAATCTATCAATGATGCTCTAAAATTATGACTGGAGATGTAAGTCCACGAAAGCATATCACAGTCTTCTCATAGTGAAACTGCATATCCTTTTGATCCTTATGATCGACAAAGTGCGTGTGCCCTCAACTCCTTGTATTCTAAACTAAGCTTATCTATTGCATGTGTACATAACTAGGATCTTTGTCATGGGAGCTTTGTTTTGCATGTGAGTATACATGCATCCATAATATAATTTATTACTCCTACCATTGGGCGTTGATGATGGCAGTAGGAATGCTCTTCTCAATTGTCATGACAGTGTAGTTGATGGGTGTAGCATTGTAATCGAGCCTACGGATGCAGATTTTGCCTTGGCCCCAAAGTTGCGGCATGTGCGGGTTGCGTTGAAACATTACATGGCTTTTGTGATTCCACAGGAATTCGCTGCAGCGCACAAATATATAGAGGCTTCCCATGCACAGACCGTCTCTGTCCACATAGTATTTCAGGATATTGCTGACCATAACAAGTCTTGCAAAGTCAGAAGACTGTCTCCTGTCAGTTCATCCGGACAAGGGAGCTAGACAATCATAGGTCTTTAGATTATTCGGAAGTAGAATGAAACAACTTTCTCCCGTTCTCCATAAAATCTCTCAAGAGTTCCACTGATCGTCATCCCTTTGTCAAACAAAGAATGGTCTGTTTATCCTTGAGAAAGAGAAAATCATTGGCTCTTAACCTGCTCGGGACATAAACCGAACCAATTTCCGTGAATTGGTAAATTTTAGACCTTAAACTTGGAACTTTAAGAAACTATAGTTTCTCATACAAAGCACTCCTTCTTTGAGCATAAATATACAAGTATCCATATACCCCCTATTCCTCTCTCCTTTCTATGAACCCCGCGACATACCTGGTGAACCCGACGTGAAAGGAGGAGAGTGTAGAGATTCTGATCCTAGTTTAAAGAGTGGTGCAGTTGAGTGAGCTCATTGTGCTTGACCATTTATGGGCGACGCAACGATGGATGTTATAACCCAACTTCTGCGCTTTCAGCAGGACGAGAAAAGACGAAGTGCCATTCAGGCATTTCATGAGCGAGTAGTCAGAAGAAGTGGATATTTCAGTGGTAAAAATGTTACTCGTTTTTGCAAAGAATATGAATTGGAGGCACGATACCTTGGTACGGGTCTAACACCATTAAGTGATCAAGAATTAATTGACAATTTTGTATACGTTTCGGAATTACATTTGCGTGACCGACTAGTTGTGGATGCACCTCGACTAGTTATAGAAGGACAAATAAGATGGTCACAATACAAAATGATACTCATAAGGATGTTTGCACTAGATGATGAAGATAAAGTGACTAGATCCACATTTCTAAAGTGGATACATAAACCAAAAGATCAAACTGTTCTAGATATAAAAAGGGAGTTTGATCAGCAATTTGCAGATTTATCTGATTATGATAAGAGGGCTATGGATCAAGAAAAGGTATCCTTGTTTCTCCGGGCTATAGATTCGAAAGCCCGAGAAGAAATTTTCCCGCAATTACAACAGATAGGAACTGAGTCTGGTCTTACTGAAGACTGGGGTAATGTAGATGAAGCTGTTAGGGGATATGTAGAAAAGCAAAGAACTTTGTCTAAGTTCATGCAAAGCTGGCATGATGATTTGCAAGAAGAACAAGCTCAGGCTGTTCAGCAACCTGTTCAGAATCCTCAGGTAAACCTACCAATACCAAAGGATGTTGTGCCCACTAATACAATGGAAGATATGTTCAAAAAGTTTAGTGACCTTACGATTCAAAGTATGAAGCAGATGATTGAATCTCAATCTTTACAAGCACCGGCACCTAAAAATCCAAAAGCTCCAGAAATTAAAAGATGTATTTGGTGTGACTCTTTGGAGCATAACAGATACTCATGTGAGAGCTTCAAAGAAGCATTAGCAAAGAACTTGGTATTCGTTAAGGAAAAGATGATATATGATTCTAAGACTGGAGAAAAGGTAAACATTAATTTTGGTCGGGGAGGAATGAAAATATTCTTCCCTGGCACTTGTGAAAACGTTGCTTCAACATCGCATACGTATGCATGTCAGGTAGTTGACGAAAATAATGACTTAGAACCGTGGTCTAAAGTAATAAAGTCCTTAGACCGCGGGAAGATGCATCATGAAATTTTAAAGACAGCTAGTAATGAAATCCGAGGGGTAAGTGGATGGGATGATCCAGTAGACACTCTTTCGGTTGTCACTTACCTATGCTCTTCGGTAGAGCATGAAGCAGTAGTGGAGGAGAAACGAAGAAGAACCAATGAGGGTGAAGAGGAGAAAAGGAGGACTAGGCGTCAAGTAGAAGCTTCACGTGAACAACCTCAAATACCAAACCAAAGCCATCCAACTCAAACAAACCAAATAGATCCACCATCACAACCAACAATAATCCAACCAAATAAAATTCCGACTCAAGTTCAAATTCCTACTTCTGCTGAGATGCCAGTCTCTACCCACGATAATATTCCTCCTCAAGATCAGGAAATGCAACCTGTGAAAAAAGGACAAGGAAAAGTGAGAAATCCCTCATATATGTTGAAATCGCATATAGAGCAAGCCACAAATCTTAAACAAGTTCTCGAAAAAAGAGTGCTCGATAGTGTAATTGAATTTACACTCGGTGAGTTACTGGGAATAGCAAAAAGAGAATTTCTAGAAGTAATAATTGACCTCTTAAGAAGGAAACGACAACCAATAGCTGACATGCAAGAAATTGAAAGAATGGATGAAGAGGCTCCCGATCATACTGTGCAAGCGCAAGTTCAAGAGCTAAAAAATATACTTGAACCAATTGAGACTAATGTTCAACCGTGCATGCATGAGGAAATATCCTTGGAAAAGAATTCTTCCGACATAACCCCTTCGAGTTATTACACTAAAGATCATTGGGCCCGAGCCACAACTGAGACGTTGGTAAGATTAGAAAAAATTAGCACTCCAGTTGTCGCTCTTATTGATCATGGGTCTGAAGTTAACTTGATGTCTAAAGATCTCTATATGAAGGGGAAATGGCCAATAGACATGCAGCCTGGTTGGAGAATTAAGGCTGCGAACTCAATGCCAGGTGAGTTGTTTGGTGCATGCCCGCAGGTTCTAGTTACAATTGGAGATGTCAGTGACTATCAAAATTTTTTCGTACAAGATCATTCTAGTTACTCATTGATTCTAGGGCAGCCATATATTACTGCCTTAAGAATGGAAACAAGAGTCTTAGAAGATGGATCGGCTTATGCGCGAATCCGTAGTAAAGATGGGAAAAAGGCAGTTCAATTCATGACGGTATGTGTGGATCACATCAGGAATAGAACTTCTCTTCGGACAAGGCCTATTCCTGAAGAATACGAGGATCAAAGTTTTTAAAGGAAGCTTTCATAAGTCGGGACTATGAAAGCTTGAAAGGTGAAAAGATCCCGAATGTAAATATGTTTATATCAAGTTTTATCGCACTTTCTTCGACAAATTCATTTCAGTTTCGTGTTTTTTCTGAGTTAAAAAAGTGGGAAAAACAATACATAGTGGATCTTCAAAGAAATTTCCATGGATGTAGAGTTCTTAACTTTGACGAGGAAATCTCTGGAGTCTTTGATGAGATATCCTTTGCAGACACATTGTTTGATCTGCAAGAGTTAGTTCAAGGAAAAAGGAATGATTATGTGATTCAAACGCACTCTATTTCCATGTATAAGGAAATAGCAAAGTTTGAGCAAGATGAAATAGGTAAAGAAGTCTTCGTTGAAACAAAATACAAAACAATTGATAAAAAGATAAAGCCAGTCGCTGTTCCACTTCCTGAAGATAGTAATAAACTTATGGATGATGTAAAAAATCAGCCACCTCTCAGAGATAAGAGAAAAATAGGCCATGAATTCACTAAAGAAACTCTCGAGCAAATTCAATTAGGGAAAGATGGTTTCCTCAGCGATAAAGAGAAGGATGTATTCTCTCGGATGTTATTTAAGCATGGAAAAGCTTTTTCTTTCAATGACCAAGAAATTGGATGCGTAGATCCATCTGTGGTGACACCTATGATAATTTTCACAATTCCACATGTACCTTGGAATCTCAGACCGATTCCAGTACCAAAAGCTCATATTTCAAAGCTAATTGATCTGTTGAATGACAAAATTAGAATGGGGATTCTTGAGCCATCAAGTGCTCCCTATTCTAACCGTTGGTTTACTGTACCAAAAAAGAATGGGTCATTAAGATTTATCCAAGATCTACAGCCAGTGAATAAAGTGACAATTAGAAATATGGGAACTGGGCCTATTGTAGACGAATATGCAGAAGCTTTTGCAGGAAGATCTATTTATTCAATGGGAGATTTGCACTCTGGATATGATCAATTCCAGCTAGCTCTCGAAAGCCGAGATTTGACTACTATGAGGACGCCACTTGGGCTTGTGCGCATGTGCACTTTGCCGCAAGGTGCCACGAACTCAGTGGCACACATGATGAATGGTATGCATAAAGTCCTTAGGGATTTTATTCCACATTTGACTATGCCATTCATTGATGATGTTCCTATTAAAGGCTGTGAAGAAAGAGATAGAGACGAGACTCTTGATGAGGATGGATGTAGGAATTTTGTTAAAAAGCACATAACTGATTGTGAATCCATTCTTAGTCGGCTGGAAGAGGTTCATTTGACATTGTCTGCTGAAAAATCAGTATTTGGAGTGCAAGAAGTTTTAATAGTAGGAAGTTTATGTGGACCTAAAGGAAGAAAGCCATGTCCAAAGAAAGTAGATGCCATCCAACACATGAAAGAGATCTGCTCCTCGATCACTGAAGTGAGGAGATTTCTTGGGGCATGTGTTTTCTATGTTGTATGGATTCCTCATTTTGCCCATATTGCTGATCCACTTTATCAATTACTTAGAAAAGGGCAAAGATTTCAATGGAAAGATATCCATACTCAAGCAGTAAGAAAATTAAAGAAAGCACTTGCAGAAGCTCCATTGCTCAGAAAGGCTGATTATACTAATAATAAAGAAATTTATATCACCATAGATACAAGTCCGACAGGTATAGGTTGGGCGATTGGCCAAGAGGATGATGAAGGAAAAAGATATGCAATTCGTTTCGGAGCTAAAGTTTTAAATGTTCGCCAGAGAGGTTACCCTCAAATTAAGCGAGAGCTTTGGGGGATAGTAACTGCACTTAAAAATGATAAAGAATATCTGATTGGGGCAAATGTGGTAGTAGAGACAGATTGTTTACCATTGTTGGGAATGATTGTGAATTGTTCCACTGCAGATATTGCCATGTTAAGATGGATAGCATATATTAAGTCGCTAAACCCTGAGTTTGTTCATATAGCTGGAAGGAATAATGTGGTGGCTGACATGCTATCACGAGCTATATATGAAAATGAAGATTTGATGACTTCTAATGATGAAGAGATAGGTCTAGGCTTTTATGCTTCACGTGTACATAATTTAAGCCTAAATGAAGCATCTACTGGTCTAAATAGAAATGAGCCTAAGCGTCAAAATGAAAGGCTTGGAATTTGTACTGAGTCTTCAAAGGAAGTTCAAAATAGCTTAGGAAGAGGGGAAGATAACAGATGGATAGAAGAAGAACCTTACAAGATCCAAATAGGAATAACAGAAAGATTCAATGAAGACGAATATGAAAATGAGTGGAAGGAAATCGGGAGATATTTAAGTATGAAGTGTCCTGATTTTAGTTGGAGTAAAGAAAAATTTCGTACCATTCGAAGAAAGTCAAGCAATTATTTCCTGAAAGATGGATTGCTCTGGAAGCGAAGGATTGGAATGGGAAAGATGCCCCAGCGAGTTGTAGGTTGTGAAGAATCGAGAGGAAGGATTATGCGTGAAATGCATAGCTCACTATGGGCCGGTCATAAAGGCTTTCAAGGAACTTATGAAAAGATAAGGGAAAGATACTGGTGGCCTGGAATGTATGTGGATACCCAAAACTACGTAGCCACTTGTAAACCTTGCCAGATGTACTCCAATGTTAGACACAGAGATGAATTACATCCAACATATCCTCTTAATATTCACTATAAGTGGGTTGTTGATTTAGTTACAATGCCATTAGGGGTGCATCAGATGAGGTATATTGTATTAGCAAGGGAAGACCTAACAAATCATGTTGAAGGAAGATCTCTAAGGACGAAAACTACAAGCAATGTATGCAAGTTTCTACTAGAAGACGTGTTTAGTAGATTTGGTTATGTGGAGAAAATAGTTGCCGATAGAGGTGAGCTTGATGCTCAGGAAGCTGAAGACTTCTTTAAAAAATACGGAATTCGTTTATCACTCACCACCGCTTACAATCCTGAAGCTAATGGAAAAATTGAACGTGGTCACCCACCAATTATTAAAGCTTTGGCTAAGGCTTGTGAGGGGAAAATAAAGAATTGGCCAAATTACCTTCCATTTGCCCTTTGGGCAGATAGGATGACATATACTAGAACTACCGGATATATGCCAGCGGAATTGATGTATTGTCAGAAACCTATTTTGCCGACGGAGTCACATGCCTTAGCGTGGACTTCCTTGCCTTGGGAAGATGAGGTGTCAAGAGAAGATCTTCTAGCAGTGCGGATTCTTCAACTAGAAAGAGGGAAAAATCTGGTAGAAGAAGCTGCATTTAAGCTTAGAACTTCTAGAGAGAAAAATAAAATTGCATTTGACAAGTCCCACAGATTAAGGCCAAAAAGGTTGAAGGAAGGAGACTGGGTACTTGTTTATGATAGCTCATTGAATACTCAATATGAGGCTCGAAGAAAACTGGTTAAGAGATGGTTTGGTCCTTATGTGGTATGTAAAGTTTTTGATAATGGAACATACTCACTTAGAGAATTAGATGGGACCAAGTTGAAGGAATTAATTGCTGGAAAGAGAGTTAAGCTCTTTAAAAGAAGAGAGAATGAAAATTATGAGACGGTATTAAATGAAGACGAAGATGAGGAAAGTGAAGAGGAAAGATGTGAAGATGATAAAGATGAGGATATCAATAAGGAAAATGATTAAAATAAATTACATCGTAAGATGATATATATATACATATAAAAACATATATATATATAT
The DNA here is from genome assembly GCA_020310875.1 of Ceratopteris richardii. Classification (NCBI taxonomy): domain Eukaryota; kingdom Viridiplantae; phylum Streptophyta; class Polypodiopsida; order Polypodiales; family Pteridaceae; genus Ceratopteris; species Ceratopteris richardii. Next base: position 102,267,157 of record CM035425.1, on the reverse strand, counting down.
GTATGTATATAATAAAACTATATAGACAATTAGCAAGAAATGAATCCGTATATATATAATAAATAAGTAAAGCAACAATTAAATTAAATGTATGTGCTTTACTTAGTCATAAATTTCTATTAATACTAATTTTTGTTTCTTACAGGGTACTGACGGAGATTTGTGATCAGACCATTAATAGGAAGTTTTTTTTGGGTTTGATTGGACTGTTTGACTATCTTAGGATCTCGAATGGACAGTGAAGATTCCAATGATACATCCATTCCTGAGGGTAGCATTCCTGAAAGATTTAGAGAGACGTCAGGGAGTGTGCCTGAAAGGAGAACCTTAGATAGTTCTTTTATATCAACTTACTTGCTCCCTTCACCAGAAAATGAAGAAAGAATTCCTGTAGAAGAGTTTATTAAAGATCGTATCACTAGGGAGACCTTGATTCCATCATCAAATGAAAGGAGTATACTCAGGTATCGAAGGGCACGAACGTATGGAGAGGATGATACTTCGGATAACCGTGAGTCGTACATGGAAGTAGACCGAACAGCACTTCTTGTATATAGCCAAGACTTAGCAGAATATGCAGAACTTCTACAGCAACTGGCCTTGTTCCGTAGGGAACGTGAAGGGGGTGAGACATCTTAAAGATAGATTAAAATGTCGTATTAAAGATATGTGTAAATAATGTCTATTTTGAATCAAGATAGGTTCTTTTTTATGAAGAATAAAGTCAGGAAAGATCCTCGGAGATCGGCAAGAAAATAAATACCAATGTATATAAATAAAGCCAGGTAATACTTTCCTTCTTTTGAATAATTGTTTTTTATATAGATTCGTGTGAAATAAGCCTCTGAATTTTGCAGGATGACCAAGTTCAAGTTTTTTTTAAAGAAAGAATGATTAAAGGCGACAAGCTCGAGCGGCTTCTGATTGTATACTGGTAAGATGTTATTGTTTGAGTTTCTTTTTCTCTCATGTATATATGTGTATATATGTATATATATATATATATATATCTATATGAAAAGACTACATGGGTTGGGCATATGATATGTAAATAAATGCATAATTAAGGAAAATTAAGTAGAACAAAAATCTTGTGCCACTAATTAGATTACTTATAATGTATAAGGGCCAGGATTATATGAGTAAGGTTAGAGGATGGACTAGAACTTTCGAAAGCAAGACCTAGGAAGGTGAAGGGAAGACCTAGACTAAGTATCTGTATATAGTAGTGTTTACAAATACTTGATGAATGAGACACTTCGACTTCTACTCTTGATCTCTCATCTGACCTAATCTTCAGACAGATTATATCTTGAGAAAAGAATTCTTATACCAGCCAGCTTTCTATATGTATGTGTATGTGTTGTTGGGTGCTGCGATGAGCTAGTAGGCGGGTGGAACTACCCTGGTCGGGTGATCAGGGCCACGAGCTGACGCTAGTTGTGTCGTATGGCCTGACCTATATGTTGTTACGCGCTCATACGGGTTGATAGGCGGGTGGAGTCACTCTGACCGGGTGGTCAGAGCCACGAGCTGACGTTGATTTCGTATGAGGCTGACATTGTGCATCGTGCGCTATGTCGGGTCGGTAGATGGGTGGGCTAAACCTGGCCGGGTGGTCAGGTCCACGAATCGCATCCGATTTCGACATAGGCCGAAAAGTGTGGAAAAATAAATAAATAAAAATAAAAGCAAAGATATAAAGGTTGAGCTGGATAAAGAATTAAAATAAAGAAAAACAGAATAAAAATATGAGAAAAATAAGAAAAGGGTCTGAAGGGGCTTCAGATGATAGAAGATCAATAGGGAAGCCAGAAGCGAGTTTCACAAATCGAGTTAGTAAAGACTGGTATATGCAAATGCTTCGGATAGGCTACTAGATCTGACCGGGTCGAGTTAACGAGAGAGCTAAGAAGTTTTCGATTTACTCATATGATTTCTAGTCTAAATGCATTAGTGTAATCTGATATGTTGTACGAGGTGTTTTTGTCTACCTTCTTCCCTTGATTTATGCCAAGTTTAATACATATTCAGATTTCATGTATTCAGTTGAAATTTCTTTAAATTCTGTTTATATGCTGTGACTACTTGATCCTTGCTTGTGTTTGATGTGATGTATGCAGGTTGGTGCATCCAGAGGATACACAGGTTTAGAGGGGGTGGATGTGGTCAAGAATTGAAGTCGAGCCTTATAAACCATTTGAATGCGATAACCAATACAATTTTCAAGTCAAAGGAAAAATGCCAATATTGCAAAGAAGGGCCTTTCCGAATATAATCGCGTCCTTATCCTTGTTGGTGATGTATACATATCGTTGTGTGGCATTTCACTGCTTAATTACTGCTTGGTGTGTGGATAGTCATTTCTAATATACTTGGCTATTGGACAATCTCCTTGAGGCTTCGAAATTTTCTGTCAAGTGCTTTATGTTTTTTTTAAGGAAGAACCTAGAAAGGAAGATTGTCGAAAGAGAAGGTTATGACTACCAATGACTCCATGTTGCATGTGGTTGCTTCGACTTTCATGTATGATGCGAAGTGATCAAATCAGGAAGAGCCAGAGATTAATGTGATACTCAGATCAGATAACATTCGTGGTTTCTAATTATTTGAAGGTTTGTAGACAGGGCTCTGATGGGTTGAGAAGGGGCACACCTTAGCTTACTTTCCACACTATGCAGAATATAGGTTGAAATTTCTCTCCGTTTTCTTTCTCATGAAACAAGAGAGAAGGTCATCTCCGATTATGGAAAGGCAGGGAGAAGAGCGCTCTCATCGAGTGCAAGGGACAGATGATACTTGCCAGTTTGGCTATTTTGGAGAAGTTTTTCAAACGAGAGGGCACGTACGCAGGAAAAGGAGATATCACCGGAGAGGCAAAAAGGAGTTTTGGGGGGGCGTTGGTGATGTCGGCTCATTTTTTTGCAGAAGAACTTGTGATTGAAGAGAAAAAACTGTTGGTAGTACCAGAGGGGTGCGACATAGTTGCAGCAGCAGGGCGTCCCTGAGAGCTTCCTTGTTAGACGCAATTGAAGCGTTTTCTCCCATATTCTTCACTGCACAAGAATGCACTGTCCCTAGCGTCTGTGTTCCATTCTGCTCTAACCATCTGGCCTTGGCCAGAATTGCAGACCGATTTGTGCAAATGCTGCTTTGTACGCGAAAGATTTCTAGTGTTTGATGCTGAGCCAAAATTTTGTTGGGGCTCTTCAAAGCCAGCAGCGGCACGGGCAGGAGAATGGCAACCATCACAACTGAGGAAGCGCAGAAAAAGAAGGACACAGACTGTGTCTATTTCTTGGCCTCTCCGCTTACTTGCAAGAAAGGCAACGACTGTGAGTTTCTGGTGTTCCTTCTTATGAGTTTGACATGATGGAAGCTTTATGATAACTGTTTCAGTTCTGTTCTTATTTTTCTTGCCATTGCTATGTCATGTACACATGCTGTGGATGATCATGGATGTACAATTTATCTGTGGTTTATGTTCTCTTGAAAACAGATTTCCTGCTAAAAACTTCATGTTTGGTTTCAATGGCTATTTCCTGTTTATTCTTGATGTTACATGTTTGGAATCAACCAGCTGAGGAACTTACTAATACATAGTGGAAGGATATGTAGTATGCTTTGGGTTCTGGTGAAAATTTGTAGACGTACAACTTATATATGCAATACTTTGCATCGATATGACTGCTGTTTTTGGATATTCCAGTGCTTGAGATATTGGAAGAAAATGGTGCCATTTATGTGTTTGCTTGTGTGAGAGGGCATGAGCATTATTGTGAGAAGTCTTGGAGCAGCTCAGGCACATGAAGTATTGGCAGAGGAACACGGGTTTAGTACTGTGAACAACCAGAGTGAATGGTGATTGATATGCAACAGAGTAAGATTTCTGGACAATAGATTAAATGCAGTTTTTTTTTTTAAAAAAACATCGTTAGTTGATCATACTCAATTTTAAGCAAAGGTAGGACAAATATACTGAATCTGGAGTCATTTAAATGTTAAGTTGAGGAAACAGATTGAAGTTTGTGCTGAATAAATAGATATGTAGTCTGCATTTATATTGATAATGCTGCCTTTGTCAGAGAATTAGAAAGTGCCTTGCTGAGTGCACTCGTTTCTAATGTATTGTTTGAAATTGAATTAAAGAGGGACAGTGAAATCCTCTCAGGTATGCGCAGGTGTTATATATGCCTTCCCTTCTGTTAGACGGTTAATTGGAAATCATGGAAGGATAGGTTTTGGATGTAATTCAGATATCATTCTAAAGCCTCCGAAAGTAGAGTCTGGATGTCCCAACTTCTATATCTTGTTGTGTGTCTGTGTTCTTATTGCTGCCTTAACTGCAAATCTTTGGGCCTATCTCTGTCATTATGTCTGTTCGGTAAATAGGTGCGCAATATATTTTACTTTAGAGGGATGAAATCTATCAATGATGCTCTAAAATTATGACTGGAGATGTAAGTCCACGAAAGCATATCACAGTCTTCTCATAGTGAAACTGCATATCCTTTTGATCCTTATGATCGACAAAGTGCGTGTGCCCTCAACTCCTTGTATTCTAAACTAAGCTTATCTATTGCATGTGTACATAACTAGGATCTTTGTCATGGGAGCTTTGTTTTGCATGTGAGTATACATGCATCCATAATATAATTTATTACTCCTACCATTGGGCGTTGATGATGGCAGTAGGAATGCTCTTCTCAATTGTCATGACAGTGTAGTTGATGGGTGTAGCATTGTAATCGAGCCTACGGATGCAGATTTTGCCTTGGCCCCAAAGTTGCGGCATGCGCGGGTTGCGTTGAAACATTACATGGCTTTTGTGATTCCACAGGAATTCG
>CM035425.1:102249810-102254810 GCA_020310875.1 Ceratopteris richardii | reverse complement strand
ATACAGGGTCATCTTGTGAAGGCCATAACTTGAGTTCTAGAGATTTGTTTGATGCATATGATAGCTTGTTGGAAAGCTCTACTCCTCTAGTTTCAGCCTATAAAGTTTCATGGAGAAAGCATACTTGAGCTAGGAGAAAGTAGGAAAATACTGAAGGTATGTCATTTCGGTGACTAGGAATTTCTGTAGAAGCAAAGTTCTTACTTTAAGCTATCATTTCTCAAAGATTGGAGTGGTAATGAGTTAATGGTGACCATAGAGGTGTTCTAGTGTCACATTAATTCATTTCTTGTGGTGTTTTATACATCAACAAGTGGTATCAGAGCAGAAAGATTCTCGAGAGCAGAAGACGACAAAGGTACGAGAAGTTTTCTAAAGTTTTCCATTAAAGTTTGAAAGGTGAAGCATTTGAAGACACAAGGCATCAAAAGATTACTTTCGAAGTATCCTCATACACAAAGAACTTCAAAAGGTATTATCCTTTATCCTTTAAGCTCACAGGTTGCAGCAGAAGGAAAGAACTATGGCAGATCATATCTCCATTGACAAACTGGACAGAGATAATTACCCCGCATGGGTAATGAGAATGGAAGCCTTACTTATGAGTAAGGATCTCATGGTATATGTAACAGGTGAAGAAGAGAAGCCAGTATTTGAAGATGAGAGCCGACCAAAGAAAGAAGAACTTGATGCTTTAAAGCATTGGCAGAAGAAGGATGCAAGTGCAAAAGCCTACATCTACAATACAATCTCAGATCATTTGCTACCACACATCAGAGGATTGGAATCATCTGAAGATATATGGAATGCATTGGAGTATCATTTCCAAAGCACTACTAAAGCACGGAAAGCAAGTCTATGGTCAGAGTTTACAACATTCAAGAAGAAGCCAAGTCAAACCATTAGTGATTATGTCACTAAGATGAAGGATCTAGCAGATAGTCTTGGATCCATAGATGAAGATGTTGAAGATCACAGATTGATTGCTCAACTACTTGCAGGTTTGAGAGGGGATGAAAGGTGGAAACCTTTTGTCTTATCAACAGAACTTTCATTAAATCATTATGTTCCAGATTTGAACCAGTTGCTTGGTTTGATGCTCACATATGAGCAAGACTTGAAGGGAGATGGAGATAAAGGTCAAAGTTCTGCAATGTACATGAAGAATAAGAAGAAAGGAGATAAAGGTAAAGCAAAGGATGAAGAGGAGTCTAATTCTCAAGCTTATTATGCAAGAGATAAAGGCACTGGCAGAGGAAGAGCAAGAGGTTTTGGAAGAGGAAGAGGTAATCAAAATAACAACAAAAAGGCTTGCTGGATATGTGGATTGAGTAATCATTTGGCTCATGACTGTCGGCACAACCAACAAGGATCAAACCAGAATCAAAACAACAATAGCAGAGGTCGAGGTGGAAGATATCAAAGTAATTTTCAAAGAGGTAGACAAAGTCAAAGAGGAGGCTATGGTAGAGGTGGAGGAAGAAGTTGGGGACAGAATCAATCCTACAACACCACCTACTACAACTATGCAAATGACACACAGAATGAAAGTCATACATCATTGATGATGAATTCAATCAACACATCAGATAAAGAAGATCTAAAGGTATTTTACATTGACTCCGGATGTTCTAATCATTTGTCAGGAAACATAGAATTGATGTCAGATTTGGAAAAAGGCATTTCTAGTCACACAGTTCAAACTGGTGATAATACAAGACATAGTGTACATTCAATTGGAAAAGTGAAATGCAAGAGTGTAGCAGATTTGCTAACCAATGTTTTGTATGTTCCTACAATACCTAAAAACTTGATTAGTGTGGGACAGATAGTTGAAAAAGGTTTTCAAGTCAGGTTTACAAATGAAGGAGTATTTGTGGAAGATCCAGAGAATGGATATAATCAGATTGTCTCTGGTAAGAAAGAAGGTAGACTCTTTACTTTAAGAGTGCAAGGGAACATTGGTCAAGCTTTGCTCACACATGGTGAAGCAGTGATTACAGAACTTGATCTCTGGCATAAGAGATTAGGTCACTTCAATGAAAGAGGAATTAAAGCTATGGTTGCTAATCAGTCTGTACTAGGATTACCAAATGTGCAAAGTCAACATATGGTTTATAAATGTGAAGCATGTCAAATGGGTAAAGCACACAGGTTACCATTTCAGAAGAAAGGTTTCAACCATGATGGAGTACTTGAGCTCATTCATACAGATGTATGGGGACCAACAAAAGAAGGATCTATCAGTGGCTCAAGGTATCATGTTCTTTTCATTGATGATGCTACAAGATGGATAACATTATACGTTTTGAAGGAAAGATCAGAAGTGTTTGGAGCTTTCAAGCATTTTCATGCATATGCAGAGAGGGTCACAGGTCAAAAGCTTAAGAGACTGAGGTCTGATGGAGGGGGAGAATACTTCTCCCAAGAGTTCAATGATTATCTTTGGAATGCAGTTATTAAGAGAGAAATAACTTGCAGGTATACACCACAACAAAATGGTGTAGCAGAAAGAAGGAACAGGACTTTGGTTGAGTTTGCTAGAGCTATGCTAAAGGAGAAGAACTGTCCAAATTATCTCTGGGCTGAGGCTGTGAATACAGCCACATATCTTGTGAATAGATTACCATGTGCAGCTCTAAATGGAATGACTCCATATGAAGCTTGGTGGGGTAAGAAACCAATACTAGATCATTGTAGAGTGTTTGGATCAATTGCATATGCTTATGTGCCATCACAGCTTAGGCATAAACTTGAACCAAAGGCAGAAAAATATGTGTTCATTGGTTACGATGGAAAGCAGATGGGTTACAGATTGTGGAATCCTCTAACCAAACAATTTATTGTTTCTAGAGATGTTACATTTGATGAACAGAAAAGTTGGTATGTAGATCAAAGTCACACAGCTGAAGAATTTGAAGAAGAGGTAAGAAGATGTGAGAAGGGAAAATCAATTGTGCAGGTAAATAGAGATGAAGACTATATGCAAGCAAGTACATCTAGAAGTGGATCAACAAGAAGAAATGAAGAAGCTCCTATATTTGATGAAGAAGTGTATCCAGAAACTTATGAAGAATGTGAACCAAGAAGGTCAAGCAGGACTAGAAGACAACCAGAAAGGTATTCTTATGATACTTCTTACATAACTCAGAAGAACTATGCATATATGGTCAAAGATGATGAAGAACCTCAGAACTATGATGAAGCTAAAGGTAAGAAGCAATGGGAAGAAGCAATGAAGGAAGAGTTTAATGCACTGGAGGAGAACAAGACATGGGAACTTGTTCCTAAACCAAATGGTAAGAAAGTTATTGGAAATAAATGGGTTTATAAAGTGAAGAAGCTTGCAGATGGAAGTATAGCCAGATACAAAGCTAGACTGGTGGTGAAAGGCTATGCCCAGACCTATGGCATAGATTATGATGAGACATTCAGTCCTGTAGCTAAGATGTCAACTATAAGGACAATCATTGCTATTGCAGCTTCAAAAGGATGGACTCTAAGTCAATTGGATATAAAGAATGCATTCTTGAATGGATACATATCAGATGAGGTATACATGGAACAACCTCAAGGGTTTATAGATTCCAGGTATCCAAATTTTGTTTGCAGGTTGAGAAGAGCATTGTATGGATTGAAGCAAGCTCTAAGAGCTTGGAACTATAGACTGGTGAAGTATCTCAATGATCTTGGATATCAAAGTTCAAAAGCAGATTCAAGTCTACTTATCAAAAGAACAGAGGAAGGTACAATCTACATTTGTATTTATGTAGATGACATTATAATCACAGGTACTTCAGATGAAGGAATCAAGGAGGTAAAGAGATTACTTGAGAAAGAGTTTAAGATCAGTGATCTAGGAAAGTTGTCATACTTTCTTGGAATGGAAGTTACTTATACAGATCATGGCATATATGTGTCACAAGAAAGGTATCTTCTGAACTTGTTGAAGAAGTTTGATATGGAAAATTGCAGAGAAGCTTCAACTCCACTTGAAGTTAATCACAAGCTCAGTAAATATGATGGTGCAGACTACAAAGATATGAGGAAGTATCAATCTCTTGTGGGTAGTTTGATTTATGCTACACTAACAAGACCTGATCTTAGTTATGCAGTGGGAGTTTTGTCACAATTCATGCATTGTCCAAAGGACCCACATTGGATTGCAGGTCAAAGAGTTCTCAGATATATCAAAGGAACTATAAAGGAAGGATTATATTATCCTTTTACATCAGATTTGAAGTTGAGAGCCTACAGTGACTCAGATTGGGCAGGTAACCAAGATGACAGAAGATCAACTCATGGTTACATGATATACATTGGTGATAAGCTTGTAAGTTGGTGTTCAAAGAAACAACATACAGTAGCATTATCATCAACTGAAGCAGATTACAAAGGACTTGTGGAAGCAGCTAAGGAAGTCATATGGATGCAGACATTGTTCAAGAGCTTAGGCATTGATCAAGGTACACCTACAATACATGGAGATAATATGAGTTCACTTTATCTTGCAGCAAATCCAGTATTTCATGCAAGGACAAAGCACATAGAGATACAGTATCATTTTCTCAGAGAAAAGGTAATGGAGAAGGAGATTGAAGTGGAGTACATTTCTACTAAAGATCAGTTAGCAGACATAATGACAAAGAGCTTGGATGGTGTGAAGACCAGCAGATTCAAAAGCATGGCAGGAGTAAAAGAAAAGAAAATGATATGAAGAAACAGGGAATGTCAATTAGTGATTGAGGGGGAGCTGTTGGAGAAACACTCACTAATTAGACATATATTTGAAGGTCAAATCTTAGGAAGAAAACCCCATGCCTATGTGAAGGGACAAATTCACAAGTGTATCATATTTGTAAAGTTAGTTCACTTTAGTTCTAGAAGTTTTTTAAAAATCACGAGAATACGAAAATCTATATAAGTTAGCTTGTATCAACTGACGCGGCGAGAGAGAGAGAGAGAGAGAGAGAGAGAGAGAGAATAGAGAGAAGAAGTAG